>JAESUZ010002476.1:0-240300 GCA_017311185.1 Proteles cristata cristata
AGTCCTTTTATTTTAGGGGCGCCTGGGTGGCTCAGTCAGTTAAGGGTCCGACTTTGGCTCAGGTCATGATCTCACGGTTCGTGGGTTCCAGCCCTGCGTCGGGCTCTGCGCTCACAGCTCGGAGCCTGGAGCTGCTTCAGATTCTGTGTCTCCCTCTCTCTGACCCTCCCCTGCTCATGCTGTCTCTCTCTCTCTCAAAATTAAATAAAACATTAAATAAATAAATATGCATATATGGAATATAAAATTGGTTGTTAATCTTTTTTGAGAGAGTCTTTTTTAAAAGTGGTTTTATTTCACTTGTAGCTATTATAAATTACAGTCTGGTTTTAATTCCTGCTGTCTCTTTAAAAATTTTTTTTTAATGTTTATTTTTGGGAGAGAGAGAGAGAGAATGAATGTGGGAGAGGCAGACAGAGAGGGAGACACAGAATCTGAAGCAGGCTGTAGGCACTGAGCTGTCAGCACAGAGCCTGACGCAGGGCTTGAACCCATGGACCATGAGATCATGACCTGAGCCAAAGTCAGATGCTTAGCCAACTGAGCCCCCCAGCCCCCCCCCGCTGTCTCATTTTTGTTTGCTAATCTTAACATCTGGGTTATCTCAGCATATGTTTCCTTTTTCTCTTGGCTTTGAGTGACTTTTTGTTCTATTTTCCCCATGTCTAGTCAGTAAGTATTGATGATATAGTGGACATTGAGGGGATATATTGTGGAGCTCTGGTTTCTGTAGTTTTCTAGAGTGTTGTGTTTTTTCCTTCCAGGCAGTTAAATCTTGATTTTTATGGAGCTTGGTTTTGTACTTCATTAGAAGGGATCTATTTCAGTTTTCTCCTTAGACTTGGGGTGAATACCTTAATCTCGGGAAGCAGTCTTTACTCTTACACTGTGGCCCTTCTTGGTTTCAAAGGAAAAGCTTGAGGCTTTAACTTGGCAGGACCCAGACTTCCTCCACTTCTTCAGCAGCAGCTGAAATCTCTACCCACGTTTCTCAGTGTGTCACATACTGTGTTAGAACCGTGCTCCGTGGACCCCCGCCCCCCACGGTTCTGAGGTCAGCCAAGGATCTGAAGGGCATTTGTAGGTGGATTTTGGAGCTCCCCCTCTGGGACTCGCTTTGTTCTGGGTCTGCGCTCCACCTGCCACCTCACTTCCCAGCCACCCGGCAGCACCGAGCTCCAGCCCCGGATACCTCATGAGTTGCAGTCGCCCTCCGCGCAGACTACCAACTGCTCTCATGGGAGAAGCCTGGAAACATGGAGGTTCCGCCGTGAGTGTACTTACTTCCCTCTTGTCACGGGCCACATCCCCGCAAACTCCTGTTTTCTTTTGATTGTTCCCTGGTGCCTTCAAACAGTTACATTTAATTTTTTCCAAAACTTATGATTATCGTTTGCAAGAAGTTTGGTCTGATATAGGCTACTTCTCTCTTACTGGAACACAGTTGGAAACAATTCAGTTTTGTTTTTTTTTTAATGGTTTTTTTTAAATTTATTTCTAGGAGAGAGAGAGAGACAGCGTGAGCAGGGGAGGGTCAGAGAGAGAGGGAGTCACAGACTGAAGCAGGCTCCAGGCTCTGAGCTGGCAGTCAGCACAGAGCCCGACGCGGGGCCCGAACCCACGAACCGAGAGATCATGACCCAAGCGAAAGTCGGACGCTCAACCGACTAAGCCACCCAGGCGCCCCGGAAACAATTCAGTTTTAATAGCTTGGAAATTTTTAATTTTCTAAGGAATAGGTATTCCCAAATGGATGTAGCCATTTCTTCAGTGAGGAAAATCTAGCTTTGTTCCTGTATTTTTTACCTGTAAAAACCGTATGGATGCTAACAAGTCTGCTCTGGTACCAGGTACCTTGGTTCATTTCATACTGTTGATCTACTTCCAGTATGTGTTACCTTGAACAAGTTAGTTGGCTTCTCTTTGCCTCCCTTTGCTCATCTGACAAATGGGTATGATTGTTCTGTCTCCTGAGTGTGATGATGAACTGGGTGAGCACGTGGAAAATATATAAATCATTACTTACCCATAGACTGCCATAAATGGTGGCAAATTGTGTTACTGTTATTATTTAAACCATGCGTTCTGAAATTTGCTCTGGTGTTCCTTGACGTAGGTCATTTTTTATTCATTGTTTGGGTCTCAGTGGGTTTTTCTAATCTGTAAATGAATATCCCTCCGTTGTAGGAATTTTTTGCATAATTTGTTTTGATAATTTATTCCTCTCCAGTCTCTCTGTTATATCTTTTTGTATCTCCTTTTATTTTTTCCTTTCAGTTTTCAGTTTTCTGTTTGTTCCACTTCTTGGGGGTTGCCTCAGTCTTCCAAGCTTTCTGTTGAATTGCCGTTGTGTTTTCAACTTACAGATGTTTATTCTTATTCGTTAACTAAATATTCATTTTTATTTTAGTGTCATTTTTTCCCCATGGATGAAATTGACGTCTTCCATATCTTAGAAGGGATAGGTTTTTTTTTTTTTTAGCATTTTTTCTAACTCTGAGTGTTTTGTCTGTTTCTTTTATTAATCTTTTTGTTAGTTTTATTCTTTGTCTTAGCTGTAGCCTCAGCTGTCTGACCACCTGAGGCTGTTTACTCATATATATATATATTTTTTAAGTTTATTTATTTTGAGAGAGAGTGGACATGAGTCGGGGAGGGGCAGAAAGAGAGGAGGAAAGAGAGCATCCTAAGCAAGTTCCATCCACACTGTTAGTGTGGAGCCCTATATGGGGGTTGGAGCCACAAATCATAGGATCGTGACCTGAGATGAAATCAAGAGTCGAACACTTAACCAACTGAGCCACCGGGCACTTGTTTACTCATATTTAAAAGTAAGTAATAAAATGCTGGTTGGAAGCCTCATGCGTGTGCGAGGCCTGCCTGACACGTAGCCTTCACCAAAGGATGAAGTAACTTGTTTCCTTGCCACTACCTGCCTGGGTAGCTCCGAAGTTAGTACCTCCAGGGCTTTCCATTTGAACATGCCAGTTTTTCCTCAAAGGAACCTTCTGGTCTTTTGTTCGGTTATAAGCCTGAATGCCACCTTCCTGGGACCTGTGTGTGGGGAGTGGGTTGGAGGCCCATGTCATGTAGATTTTTAATGAAGCCTCTTGTTCTTAGGGTGATTTTACACTGACCTTCAGCTTTGCCTGTAGTTTCTGCGTGCAGAGAGTCTCTCGCTCCGTCTCTCCTGAGAGGAAGCGATGTTTCTTCTTCACCCGTCACCCATTTTTGGCGGTCCTCGGTGCTCCCTGATTTTTAAAAACCTTTTCAGCTGTTGTGGAATGAACTAGCTTTTTCCTGATGCCTTTCCCCTCTGCAAACTTGGATTTTAGTTTTCTTAACTTCACCAAGTCAGGTGTCCTTTCTCTGTAGAGAAATTTCAAAATTTTGTTGACATCATTAATCTGTCTCTACTTCTCTTGTTTCTTTGTTCCTGAGTTTTGCTTGGTTTTGTTTTTCTAATGATACTTGGATTTCTTTCCCAGCTTTTTTATAGGGTTTTGGGAGACAGAATAGAAGGTGAATGTTTTAGTCCAATATGTGTAAATAGAAATGTCTTTGTTAACCGTAATCCTTGGTGTCTTCTAATATTTTATCTAACTTATGGACATTAAACATGGTCTCTGAACATTTTCCCTTTTTCTTACTTTTTTCCCAGTGAGTGTTACATCATAAATGATGCACCGAAGTCATCCTTCAGTCTGAATACGTGTGGCCTTACGCCCAGTTAGAAGCGCTGCATTCCACAAAGGTGGTTGATGCTTTGCATGTTAATTTCTTTTTCCTGTGGCCTCAGTTTCAGTTTAGAAGCTCCGAGAAGATTCGATCCTTTCTAGAATATCTTTCTCTTTTGCGTCCCATAGGAGGATTTATTAGTCTTGTCCATTGGACTTCTTTCCGCGTCCCATTGGATGCATCAAATCCCATCACCAGCCTTATGCTGCTTTGTAAAGGGGAGTATCAAAATAGAGATTTAGGGCCTCAAAATGGCATTGAAAGTTATCTTAAATATACATTAATTTTTCTATCCTTTTTCTAGGAAAAGATTATACGTTATTTCTGGGTAGTTTGCTAATATGATTTTGCGAAATGTAATGAGGTGAGGCGGCTTCTCTGGGCTGCATGATCTTGGGCAAGTTATCTGCTTTCTCTTTGCTTTAGTTTCTTTCTTTTTAAAATGAGGATAATATTACTACCCACTTCCGGATGAGGAAACAGCTAACGTACGGAAAGTGTTTAAAGTAGTGCCTGGTTAAAGTAGTCATTGTGATGCATTTGCCGTTACATACTTTGAATCAGAAGTGCAGATTTAAGAAAGCCGCGTGTAATCATATAATTTCTGCCTGTTTAAGACAGCGGAGGAGAGTATCTGTTAATGGCAGATCAGGCAACTGGGACCTGCTCTTCTATTGATGATGACTGCAAATGCTGAATAAAATATACGGGAAAAAATAATAAAATACCTCTGGTTTAGAGCATTAGAGAGCTAACAAGATAGTGAAGACTCAGTGGGCCAGAGTTTTGGTGGACCGCGGCCCAAGGATGAGAGACCATCATTTGGAGCTTTCCCCTAGGGCATTTGCCAGTTGGTGAGGCCGAGCAGCAGTTTTGACGGCTTCTTGGGACTTGGGAGATTGGATTTAGAGGCCTGACAAAGGGCCTGAGGAAACCACTTCCTTTGTGTTGCGATCCCCGAGGTTTCCCCCCTTCAAGTAGGGTGAACCCGATGAAGAAAGCCTGTGCGGGAACGACAGCTCAGCTTCCCATTATTTCAGTTTTTGAAGTTGAAGTTCAACCTTGAAGATGAGGATGCTTGCTTGCTGGCACTACAAGGCTCCCGACGCAAACAAAAAAGAACCCTCTGTAGCGGAAAGTAACTACAGCATACACTTCCCTTTGCAAACCCAATGTGCATAAAAAAAATAATAGGGTGCAAGAGGAGGTGAGAGGAAATGAATACAAACAAGCAGAAAGAAAAGGAAAATATAAACAGACCAACGGAGTTCCCAGATACTGAGTTATCAGACAGATTCAAAACTATGTTAATGTATTCAAGGAGATAAAGGAAAAGATTGAGAAAATAAAAAAAGAACAGAAGAGGTAAGAAAGAATGAAATGGAAAATTTAGAATTGAAAAATTACCAATTTGAAAACTTAAACATAGATTTGATGATAGATTAAAAACACATGAAGAGAAAATGCATAAGCGATCAAAGAATTCTGACCTAAATTGGAAAAATATCCAGAATGAAGTACGAGAAACAAAAAGACATAAAATCAAAAGAGACTTGAGTATATTGTGAAGGTCTGACAATCACATGTGATTATAGTCACAAGAAAGAATGAGACGGAATAAAAGAAATATTATTAGAAGAAAAAACTGCCTGAGAAATTTACAGGACTGATGGATGTCTAGGAGAGTTACGGATCCAAGATTTCTCCACAAACTCTCCACAAAATAGAATGTAATTATGAAACAAAACACAACTGTGATGGCTAATTTTATGTGTCAGCTTGGCTGAGCCACAGTGCCTAGATATTTGGTCAAACACTATTTTGATGTTTCTGGGAGTATGTTTTTTTGTGGACGTGATTACCATTTAAGTAGGCATTTGAGTGAAGCAGATCACTCTCCATAATGTGGGTGGTCCTCATCAGTTGGAAGCCTGAAGAGAACAAAGACTGACACCCTCACTCCTCTACTCCAGCGGGAAGAAATTCTGCCAGGGGACTGACTGCCTTTGGACTTAGACTGTGACCCTTCCCGGGGTCTCCAGCCCAGCAGAGTCCCCCATCCCTCCTTGAATTCGCCAGGCCTCCACCATTGCATGACCCAGTTCCTTAAACTAAATCTCTCTCTTTTCCTTCTCTCTATTCTGGTGGCTCTGTTTCTCTGTAGAACCCTGACCAGTACAACAGCCAGGGAACACTTCTGAAAGGAGGGAAACAAAAGCCAACTATTTGAGGAGCCCAGGACTAGAGAAATAGCACAGTGGCACAGCCTCTTTCGGTACTGACGCCAGCAGCAGAAAATGACTCCGGTTCAGTCTTTCCTGAATTCCAGCCTACAGGCTCGCTCCTTCTCAGATGAACAGGGTCCCTGCTGCAGCAGCAGGTGGACACGGCGCCACCCACAAGGGGAGTCAACTGGGAACCACGTAGGGATTGGGATTCAGGTAGAAATTGGGAATTTGGAATCCGTGGTGGATCAAGTAGACCGGACAAGTGCCTCCTTCTCTGCTGGAAGAAGGAGATGATTCTGCCGCAAGTACCCGGGTTGCGAAGCACTCTGGGTCGCCACAGGCTGGGGGTATCCATCACCACGGGCGCCCCGCCTGGGAAGCCTCTTCGTCCCCGTGTGGCTGGTACCTGTCTCCACACCTGGACATACTAAGAGGACCCCCGCCATGTCAGGCAGCTCAGCCCAGCCTGTTCTGGGGTCTTCCCCAGCACACCTGGCAGTCGGGTCTGGACAGCCCAGTGCACCCCCTCGTGCAGCACAGCGGGGATCAGTGTGAACTTCAGGGGCACTAGAAAAACCGAATGGAGTTTTGAAGGCCGTGATAATTAAATTGTCATTGGAACCTTAGTCTAAAAATGGAGGACAGGACCTTGTGCTAAATAAGCCTAAATAGAGATGCTTCCTGTTACAGCAGAATAACTAAATAGGACCCAGAGTCTCCTAAGCTAATAGCCAAAATATCTAGGATGCAAATGAAAAACACTCACCATACCAGGAACTGGGTCGTTCCAATTGGATGAGAGAAGACAGCAACGGATACAAACGCAGGTGTTGGAATTCTCTGACAAGAATGTTAAAGCAGCCATTATAAAAATGTTTCCACAAATGATTCCAGATCCACTGGAAACAAATGCAAGATAGGAAATCACAATAAAGGGAGTTATAAAAAAGAACCAGAAAAGGAAATTGGAGAACTGAAAAATATAACAACAGAAAGAAAAAAAAACTTGTTGGATAAACAAAAAACTGTGGGTCAGTCAGTGAACAGAAGGACAGATCGATAGAATGTGCCCAATCCAGACAAAGAGAGAAAACAGACCCCCGCCCCCTGCCAAAATGAGCAGAGCGTCAAGGACCTGTGGGACATAATGCCAGATCAGCCCGTTTACGGGCAAGGGCAAAGAGCAGGATGTGTTCTGATAACTTAGTGTGCCTGTTGCTCCGTAGAGACCCACAGGGAAGGTCAAAGTCAAGCCCAGAGAGAAGGAGCAGGTTTGGATGAGGTCTTCAAGGGCCTTGGCGGCCAGCCGAGTTCTCTGAAATTTACCCACAAAACTGTAGCGAATAACGAAAGGATTTTATGCATGGGGGTAACTTGATCAGTTTATCTCTTTTAAAACACGCTATATCAGTAAAACCTTGGATTACGAGTTAATGTGTTCTGAGAGTGTTCCGCAAGACGAGCAAACATTTCTAATTTTAACTTGATAAACGAGCCATGTCTTGCAAAACGAGTAGTGTATGACGCCGAATGTTACATGATCACAACAAGCGAGCTTGACGTTCGCTTTGATACACGAGTGTTTTGGATTACAAGCATGTTTCTGGAACAAATTATGCCTGCGAGCCAAGGTTTTATTATATTTAAATTTAAAATATTAAGTACACAGTACATTTAAATCTTTCAAAATTTCAAAAGCATTAAATATGTTTCACACAATAAGATGAACGTAGAGGAAGGGAAGCAAAAATAAGATAAAAACAGAGAGGGAGACAAACCATAAAGACAATTCTTTTTTTTCTTTCTTAAATATAATTTGTTGTCAAGTTGGTGTTGACAATGTGCTCTTGGTTTTAGAGGTAGAGGCCTGTGATTCATCACTTAGAACACCCAGTGCCCATCCTATTAAGTGCCTTCCTCAATGCCCATCACCCATTTTTCCCTCTCCCCTGCCCTCCACCCCCATCAACCCTCAGCTTGTTCTCTGTATTTAAGAATCTCTTATGGTTTGCCTCCCTCTCTGCCATAAGAGGCTCTGAAATACAGAGAGCAAACTGAGGGTTGCTGGCGGGGTGTTGGGTATTAAGGAGGGCACTTGTTGGAACGAGCACTGAATGCTGTATGTAGGTGATGGATCACTAAATTCTATTCCTGAAATCATTATTACACTATATGTTAACTAACTTGGATTTAAATAAGTTTTTCAGAACAGTATGTTTCACACCCCTGATGACAGGTACCCTTCTCTTTAGGTGAGTCGTGCTCCTGGGTCTCTCCCATGGATTTTCCCAGAGATATTTATGCATATACGAGCAAATGTGTGTATAAACATATACACGCAAAATATATGTTTTGTTCTCTTTTTATACCAGTGATGGTATAGTACACCTGCTGATGCGCACTTTGCCTTTTAGACCACCTGTTGTGTACCCCAGACTTCACCCTGTATTTGAAGAATTTTCCGTATCAGCTCATACAGTTTCTTCATTTTTTCCTCGCAGCTACATGGTTTTCCGTTGTACAGCTCTCCCAATGTTATTTTTCACTTACATCTCTAGTGATCTTTCTGAATATATCATTTTGCATAAACATGTGTGTTTATCTCTGTGGGATAAATTCTTAGAGGTGAAATTGCTGAATGGAAGGGTACCTATCATTCCATCCACCCATCCATCCATCCAGCGATCTACCTGTCTATCACATCGATAGGTATTGGCAAGTTGCCCTCCACAGAGATGGTAGGTGTACAGTCCTCACAGCCACGTTCAGCACTGCCTGTTTTCTTGCACGTGACGCGCGCATGTGGTGCTGAGCTTCGGGATCTTTGCAAATCTGATGGGGGAAGAAAGTCTCTCAATTCACATTTGTTTTTTTATGTGTTTGATAGGTTTACGAGCCGTTGATAGTTCTTTGTACGCACTCTGTTTCTTTTTATTTTTATTCCTCTCTTTGTCCGTTTTTCTATTGGGGCTTTGCTCTTTTTTTTTTTTTCTTATCCACTTGTCAAAGTATTTATATCGAGGGAAATTATCTTTTTGTCTTTGACGTTAAGGTGTAATTTCTTTTTCTTCTCTGTCACTTAACTCTGCTCCTGATGCTCCTGATGTTTTGGTTCCTTATTATGCAGGCATTTCAAATCTTATGTTGAATTTGTCCATTATTTTTAATGGCTTTTGAAGTTTGTGTCCTACTTAGAAATGCTTTTCCCTCTCTGAGATTATGAAAGAATTTTCTCCAGTTTTCTTTTAATACCTTTATGGTTTTATTTTCTTACCTTTAAGTTAGTCATGTATTTTGGAATTATTCTGGTGGTGTGTGAGGTCTGCTTATGTTACCCATTTTTTCCGCAGCATAAAAAAATTAAACATTTGAAAGTCGGTTTTCCTTCAGACCCAGGGTCGTCTCAAAATGTCCAGGAACTGCTTATGTTCTAGTGTTTCCATTTCCTTCTTTTGGGGGCTCTTCCATGTTTCCTCCATATCGACAGTATTCTCCCCAGTTGTTTCTAACTTTACTCCTGTTTCACTTGGGCCCTTTTCGCGTGTCTTCTCCTCACTGCGGCCCCCGCTTTGTTCTGCTGGTTTCTCAACTACCTTGTCTGCCCTCTTGGCATAATTTCTGCAGTGGTTGTAAGTTTCTCCCACCCTTTCCCAAGCTCGGTCAACTCACATCGTATCATTTCTTGTTACTTTGATATTTTTTCCTGTTTCTTCATTCATGGCTGTGATTGGATCGGAAGTACTTAATTTCTTAAAAATCGTTGGTCACTTCATTGCTTCATCAGATGCCTAATAATGAGAGATCATCCCCTGCCGCCTGCCTTTCTTTTGCTCATCTGGTTTTATCTTCTATTGTTTTTATATAGTTCCTGAGGGTTCTTTTTCATTATTCATCATCAAAGGAGTTGAATTTTTCCTAATTATTATGGGAGGTTTATAGAGATTGGAGATGTGGTTCAGGCTAGGTGGAGTTTTTTTTGTTTTTTGTTTTTTGTTTTTTGTTTTTAAATAACTGGCCTGTATTTTACCAAAGCCAGTGAAGAAAGATTTTTTTATTTTGTGTTGATTTGACTCTGTTATTTTCCGGTAATGAAAAGATTATGTTTGCTGCACAGAAGGAAGGCTGCTTCCTGCAAATAAGTTTTCTCTCTGATTCCTTGTATTTTGTTGCTGTTTCCTTTGGGGAAAGAAACAGACAAAAGCCTGGGTCTACACAGGCTCCTTGAGCCAGCTGGTCTACCTCTCCTGTTTGGAACAAGAGTTGTGTCCTTTGCCTTCGAGAAGGGTAGTTCTGCTGGTGCTTGCTGAGTGAGACCTGTAACCAAGCTCTCTGCAACCTTTTCTTCTCTTCTTCCACTTTCATTTCCTCTGTGTTAGATGCTTTCCCACTTACATTCGGCCTCTGTAGCCTTAACTGTCTCCTGTTTAGCTGAAATGAAATTTCCATTTTGTTTCTCGCTTTCCTTGTTGATTTTTGGGATGATTTCCAGAGTGAGAAGGGGGCAGTGTTGACTCTCACACGCCAGGCTTGAACTAGAAGTCAGCCTAGATTTTGTTTACGTTGCCAAAGTCCCAATAATTACATCTTTATTTTAAAAGTCATTTGGTGGCATTTTCAGGTGGGAGCGCATCAGGCCGCTAAGATCAATGCACTCTAGCTGAATGTGAATAGCATCCATAGGCAAGAGACTTTGCCATTTCTTGGCCAATCAGCTGTGCCCCAGTGGTTCAGTGGTGTCTGCTCTGGGCCTTTCCTGTGAGAGGTCAAGGGTGAGTCTCAGAGAAGCAGGCCGTCTGGCAGGTGGCAGGGATAACGCTCTTCAAGGTGAAGTAATGAAGGTCGTGAGCCCTACAGCCCAAGTACCACTTGCTCCAAAGAACAGACCCAGTGAAAAGTACATCTCGTGTGTGTGTGTGTGTGTGTGTGTTTCTTTCCAGATACAGTTTTTTTTTTTTTTTCTTTTTATCCTGGGAGAGTCCTAACATTTAGATTTTTTTTGGAAGGGTAAGAAAATTTATTTTCAATTCTATCATTTTATTACCTTCGGGATTTCGGGCATTGCAAGTTAACGTTTTTTCTTTTCTCTCTGTATTAGGTTCATCATCACACACACACACACACACACACACACACACACGCACATACACACTCACTGTGGATTTATAAAGATCTCATTCAATCGTTTGTCCTTGACCTTTCTCTTCTTAGTACCTTTCTAGAGTGTCACTTGTGTAGATAGACACTGACCTTTTATGATGAACTTTCCATAAATTATGTATGCACGTAGTGTTCTTGGAGTTCCTTTTTTTCCATTGGCAAGATTCTCACCAGTTTCCTGTAGAAGTTTCTCTGTCCTCCTTCATGCTTGTTATTCTATCCAGGAATAGTACAGATGATTCTACCCATTTCGGGTCTTCTAACTTCAGAGTCATGAGCCATGTATAGCTGTGGAGAACTTTGAAAATAGGAAGAAAATCACTCTTGAATGACTGCAGCCAGGCATCTACTACTTGGTTATAATCTAGCTTCCGCTTTGCTCTTCGGGGTGGCTGACACAGGTCATTTTTTCTCTAATGCTTGCAATAAAATAACCTCTCCCATAGCGTCTGTGGAAGTTTGGGTAAATGCCTGTGACCACGCTGCTGTTTTGTGTCACGTGGCAAAGCTCCACATGGAGGCTGAGCATGAGGAGAGTTTGGTTTCCTGTCATCGAATTCGACCAAGCACAGACTTAAACCACTGTTCAGTCTTGAATGGGCTGCACGGTTTCATCAGGAAGACCCCCAACTCTCTTCTACGTGGGTTTTCTGTTCTCCACATGTTGTGAATTGTACTATTTACAGATGGCCTCACTCAAAGCCTATCAAGATGGGAAGGATTTACCCTTTTTTGCATTAATTGTACTAAAATTCCCAATTATCTTTCTCTCATCCTCAGGCTTTTAAAGGCTTTCCAAGTCTTGAGATATAAATATCCTTTGGAACCTGAATTGATATTACTTGTTTATCAGTTGATGCTAATAGCGTACCCACCAGGCATTACTTCAAGACTTTGACATAAAAAGGTTTTTTTTTTCGTGATTGGGATTATACCTCTTCTTGTTTTAGGGTCTCTGCAGCTATAAACTGATGTGGAGATACAATATAGTTGATTAGTGGGCAGTTTTTAGGCTCTTTCCTATAATGTGATAATATCAGGCTTCTTCTTTGACATTGTAGTTATCGTGATCTTCTTATGTCAACATCACGTATTACAATCTTGAGTTACTCTTATAAAGTTATTACTAGCTTTTATTGGTGTTCAAGGTAACATTTATTTTTCATTAAGAAAGTAATCCCTGTTCATCGTGGGAAAATTGGAAAGCATAAATAAGCAAAAACATAAAAAATGACTAAAAGTTTTAAGAAATCCAATCACCCAGGAATAACAGCTGTGAGCATTTGGCATATGATTTATCATTCTGTTCTTTCTCATGGACTTCACAGGCTTCTTTTTAAGAAAAATAAAACAATTGAGGTCATTTAATATAGTTTTCAGTCTGTAAGTTTCAGTCATAAATATGTTGTGAATATTTTTCCATGTCAATAATATATCATTTTTATAGCATTTTAATATCCTATCTCAAAGATATAGCAGGTTTAGCCAGTGGTCTGTCACTAGACATTTCAGTTGTTTAAACAAATTTGCTATTGTAAATAGCATTAACAAGAATAACCTCATGCATATCCTTGATAATGTTTGTTTAATTATTCAGACGGTATTTATTGAAGAAGAAAGGGAAAAAACACGCACAAGCAAATTTTTAAAAAATTGCATCAAATGAAATTTTACCACTCATAGGTAACCTTTGGTGATATTTCTTGTGCTTATCTTTTAGTGTATATTTCAAGTTTATCTGTTTACATAGGATTTTACTATTCGTACTGCATTTTCTACCTTTCATTGAGCCATGTCATATATAGGAGAAGACGCAACTCAGAAGTGCAGAGTTTGGTGGGTGTTGGCACACTGAACGCGTCTGTGTAACCAGCGCCCAGATCGGAACCAGCATTACCAGTTCTGCAGCCTTGACCTTTCTGGCCCCTGTTTCCTGCCCGGTGATGACCACTACCCTACCTTTCACATGGCACAGTAGTTCTGCCTGATTGTGAACTTTGTATAATTGGAATCGTCAGTGTGTGCTCTCCATGTCTAGCTTATTTTGCTTCGCATACTATTCCTGAGATTCAGTCATCCTGCTATGTGTACGTGTAGCTTACCCGTGCTTACTGCTGTGTAGAATTCCTCTGGTGAATATACTCCCCTTTGGTCTTCTGTTAAAGGGTGTTTGCCTAGTTGACAGTTTGGCTCTATTACTAATAATTTTGTTCTATGCCAGATGCTTTTTCACCTCAGCAGCAAACTTTCCATTTTGCTCTTCATTTGTTTTTATCACTTCAGTTTCTTTAACTCACAAATAGATGTCCTTAGAAATCTCACAAACCCGACGTGATTGGCCAATACCATTTGTTGACCAATCTATCTGACTTAGATGACCCATCAACAGACAGATAGCTAGACGGATACACAGACATGTAAGGAACACAGAAGGGATTCTCGGTTGGGACTTTCTGTCCTGACCTGTCCTAAGGTGGTGATCTACCAGCTGACCTCATGCCAGTAACATACTTTAGCACCTCGTATTGCAAATCACCTCTCATTATTTTTTCCTTTTCATAATTGTCTGACTAACATTATCTATTTATGTCTTCAGATGAACTTTAAAACAGCTTTGCCAAGATAGGAGTAAAAATTCAAATGAATTTTTTATTGACTGAGGAATGTATCACTTTGCCTGGGAAAGATCTTCCATCTTTACAGTATTAGGTAGCCTCATAAAGGAAGAAAGAATATGTAGGAGTTTATGCATACTTGATGATAACTTAAAAATAACACCCAACCTTTTGCTGCATGAAACAGGAAAGTTCACATAGCAAAACATAAGATGAATAAAATTAAAAAGCAAGTGACAATTTGGGGAAAAACAGGACAGATGATTATTTTAATATATTAAGCATCCTTTTAAAATACCAAGAAACACATAAGGTTCTCTAAAAGATAAAATTACAAAACTCATGAAAATAGACAATTCTATAACCACAGGGTTTAATGATATATTCCATATGACTAGTAACCAAAGCACTATTAATTATTATAGCTTGTCATTTTCATTTAATAAGATTTGAGGAATACAGGCTTTCGTATATCCTAGTAGGAGTAATACAAGAGTAAATTTTGTAATAGCAATCTGGTAGTAATTGTCAAATGTGCCTAAGCATTGACTTGCTCTTTCAATTTAAGAATTTTCTTTAAGAGTCTGCAACGATATATGTACAAAGGTGTTCATCTGGGGGCGCCTGGATGGCTCAGTCAATTAGGCGTCCAACTTCGGCTCAGGTCATGATCTCACGGTTCATGGGTTTGAACCCCACATCGGGCTCTGTGCTGACTGCCAGCTCAGAGCCTGGGGCCTGTTTCAGAGTCTGTATCTTCCCTCTCTCTCTGAATCTCCCCTGCTCATGCTGTCTCTCTCTCTCTCTCCGAAATAAATAAAACATTAAAAAAAAAAAGATGTTCATCTTAGTGTTGTTATGATAGAAAAATATTGGAAATAAGCAGAAAGTATGCAAGTATGTTTGGTTAAATTGTGCTACCACAATTTAACTATGGAATCGTGGAATATTTTGCATCCATAAAAACATCTTAAAAGGAAAGAATTTCATGACGTATTAAGGGAAATCAGATGAAAGACACAGCATGTAGTTCACCAAAAGGATGTGTTATTACAATACTGTATTCTCTCTGCTACCATCTAAGTTATAAACCAGAGAGATCCAAGAACAGAAGCCCTGTTCTGGAGGCCAGGCGCTTCCGAACCAGTTTGGGTGTTGGGAAACCCTCTTCCATTTCCTGGGTCTCCTCTCTTTGATCTGTAAATGAAAGGGTGGTACCTCAGCAACCTGTGACTCAGGGATGTGAGTCTTCTCCAGCTCGGAGGTGCCGTTTCTGTCGTTGCATGGGCAGCTGGCTGTAGAAAAGGAAAGTGCTTTCCCCATTTCCCCAGAAGGTTTTCTCCTTGTTCTCCGCCTTGTCCATTCAGGGCCACTTTCTTTATTTCTTTACAGAAACCTTGACCTGCTTATCGCTTTTTGTAGATGTGAGATGGTCAGAGCTGCCACTTCTGTCTTTCACTAACCAGACATCTTAGAAGCTCATTGAGAATTCTCAGAAACCAAAAGCCAGTGAAGTGAAGGGGACAGATATATCACCTTTGGGGGAACTCCAGACGGCCATTATCACCTTTAATGGGGTGTTTTGAAGGAGGCAGTCAGTCTGCAATTTTCCCTGTGCCCTCTGATCTGTTTCTTCCTGCGCATGGACGGATTCGAAGATGGCAGCTGACGGAGCGTGCCCTTGGCTTTGCAGCCTGCCAGTGCAGTGTTACTTCTGCGGACCGGTAGACGCACTGGGTTCTCTGCCTCCCCCGCGGCCCCACCACCCCACCCAACACCATGTGTGTGCAGAGTGGACCACAGATTTACTTTTGACAAATAGCATAAGTGGTGTGAAAAAATTTTTTTTTGTTTTTGAAACAGTTGGGATTCCTGTTGTGATATGTTGGCTACATTTAGAGGTTAATTTGGATCATACAGGCATGAGGTTTTAAATCCTTTCACAGAAGACTTTTAAGGACTGGAACTTCTCTGTTCTCTGTGTCAATTGCCATTATTTGGAAACTAAAAGAGCAGGTTGCCTTTGTATGAACAGCAACCAAGTAAGGGGATCGCCTCTTACAACGTGTTAGAGAGAGAGGGCCGGGCACTCTGGACCCAAGTGGGAAAACCTGAGGTTAGAGCCCCCTCTGCATCTCACAGGACGGCGTGCAAGTGCAGTAAAGGCGTGGACTCGCAGCCGGATCTACACACAGTCAGACCCTAGCTGTCTTTTGTGATTTATCTGTTTTACAGCCGGAACATGTAACTACAAATCCACACCCTCTCATCTGTGAGTGGTGGCAGTGGTTGTGGATGCTGTAGAATTTCAGAGAGTTAAGAACATCAAGCGTAATACATCTGTATCTATATCTGTATCTCTGTCTGTACTTATAGCTCCTTTGGAACATAGTAGCTGTTCAGTCAATAATGATCTATCAAAATCCTTTAACAATTTAGTAATTTTTTATTATCGTATAGTTGACATCCCATGTTATTTATATTAGTTTCGGGTCTACAGTGTAGTGATTTGACAAGTCTGTACACTCAGTGCTCACGGCGAGTCTTCTCACCATCTGTCAACAGACAATGTTATTAGATTCTTGGCTGTATTTTCTATGCTGTACTTTTGACCTTCATGACCTATTTCTCAAAATCATTTTCATCACTTTTATTATACTTCTCAGCATATTCCTTGGACAGTGCTTCGAATGTTTGCTCTAATTATGGTGAAATCAGATTAGTTTTGTTTAGTGTTAGGTTTACTTTACTTTATATGCTTATGCAAAATAACCTTACAGACAAAAGTGTGTATAAAACTTGAACCTTTTAGTAATAACAATAAGTAATAATAATATGCTATTAATAATTAGTTAACAATAGTAATAATAATAAGCAGCAGCAGTGGCACTGCCTTTGCAGTGAGTGCTGTGAAGTGTGTCCGTAATTATCCCAATCAAATCCGCCCTCCCCTTCAGACGTCCCATCTTGCTCTTTAGAGTTTTACCGTATTGATCCCTGAAAAATACATGATTTGGGTTTTTATGCTTTTGAACCCTTGGTAAACGGGATTATAGTGTGTGCCTGTTGCACGTGTGTGTGCACATGACGTGCTTTTCTGCGCCAACGTTGTTTTAAGACTCACCGTGTTGTTGGATGGACCTGTGGTATGCTCTTCTTCACTGCAGGGGGGGCTCCATTATACGGACTAAATATACATATCTGGTGACCTTCCCATTTATGGACGTGCGGCGTAGTTTCCAGGTTTTATTTGCCATGTTTGACTTTTTGCTTTTTTGAAGGTGACTGCTAGTCATACCTTCTGTGGGGTCAAACTGTGTGAAATGGGCACTTTTATAGACCAGAATGGTGCAAGCTTTGAAATTTCACGTGAGCCCACCAAATGCCTGCCTCTTGACGCATGTTTGCAAGATTATATCTGAGCACGGACCCAGGTGTGGTGGGAGCTGGTCCGTAGGGGACACGCGTCGTCAGCCTTGAGAGTGGCGATGGTGTCCCGAAGCAGCGCGCCAGTCTGTACGCGCTGTGTGAACGCTGCGGCGTCCCTTCTCCTCTCAACGCTTGATAAAGGCTTTTCACGTTGCGGGGTATGAGGTGCGGTTTTGCTGTGCAATTCTGTAATTCCTGGTGAAATTAAGCATCTTTTCCTCTTTCCTCTGTTGCTTCTGTGTAGACACGTGCAGGTGGCTTTGGAAGTGGCTGATGGGGGAGGTGGAGGTGTCCTGAGACACAGGCTAGAAAAAGCCGAGGTTGCCACAAGGAGACTGTTGGTGGCCACATGGATGGTAAAGGTGATTGTGCTGAGGGCTCAGGAAGGGGAGAGGAGGCCGGAGAGAGAGCTTCCGTCTTCTGAGAGAACACAGGTATCCTCGTGACCAGAAGGTGGTAAAAATAGGAATGTTCAAAGTACTTCTGTTGAGGTCTCAGACAGAAATGAAGAACATGTTACTGGAAGTGGAGGAATTGGACCCTTGCTCTAAAGTGGCAGCGAATTTGGCCAAGTTGTGTTCTAGTGTTTTCTGGGAGGTGGAATTTGTAAGTGATGAGCTTGGGCGTTTGGCTGAGGAGGCGTCGAAGCAAAGTGTTGAAGCGTGGCCTGCTCTGTCCTTGCATGTAGTGACATGTGAGAGCAGAGAGATGAGCTGAAGAAGGGA
This sequence comes from Proteles cristata cristata, assembly GCA_017311185.1. Classification (NCBI taxonomy): domain Eukaryota; kingdom Metazoa; phylum Chordata; class Mammalia; order Carnivora; family Hyaenidae; genus Proteles; species Proteles cristata. Next base: position 17,893 of record JAESUZ010002476.1, read on the forward strand.
TTTTTAGGCAGAAGGAACCCAAATGCAAAGATCTGTGGAGTTCTCTGTCTATCCATGTTGCGAAAAAATGAGAAAGTGTGTTTGGGGAGAACATCAGGGGTGTGGCTGGGCAGCCACTTGCTACACGGATTATGAGAACGACTCGGGAACCCAGTCGGCCATTTCAGCAGAAACCAGGAATAGAGCCCCGGTTACTGAGGAAAGAGCCACAGAGGACCCTCTTGTGTGATGGCCTGGCCTTCTGTGCCTCACGCGGGAAGCCAACAGAGCTTTTGAGAATTTATATCAGCGGGAGCACTGCCAGTGTAGACCAGACAGAGCCAGGAAGAAACGGAGGCAGCCTGATGGTCCTCCGAGATTGTGCGGGCCGGGCTGATAGCCACCTGTGGGCTCGGAAGGGAGGGCCGCTCACGGGGGTGCAGGAGAAGGGACTTGTTCTTGAGCCCTAAAATCTAATGGAATTTGCTCTGCTCTCAGATTTACTCGAGACCCAAGACCCCTTCCTCTTTCCAGCTTCTTCCATCTAGACTGGGAATGTCAATCCAGTGCCTCTCCTATGTGGTCCATTTGGGGACAGATAACTTGCCAGATTTCACAGGGTCACAGCTGGAAAAGAGTTTTACCTCAGGATGAGTCGTTGCTCATGTGTTGCCTGTACCTAAGTTAGGTAATATTTCAAGGAGATTTTGTACGTAGAGTTGATGCTGGGGTGGACTTAGGTGGGATGGGCTGAATATGTTTTGCATGTGAGAAGGCCATGAATTTGGGGAGCCAAAAGGTAGAGAGTGTGGGCTGCTCTGTCCCCTCAGAACTCGTATATTGAAGCCTTAACCCTGGTGCCTCAAATTGTGACTGAATTTGGAGATAGGACCTTTAAAGAGGCAGTTAGGTTAAAATGAGGTCTTTAGGGTGGTCTGTAATCTGTTATGTCTGGGGTCCTTATAAGAAGACATTCAGACATTGATACGTGTGGAGAGAATACCGTGCGAACACACGGGGAAGATGGCCATCTCCAAGCCAAGGAGAGAGAGGCTTCAGAAGAGCCCAACCCTGCCGACACCCTGATCTCAGACTTCTAGCCTCCAAAACCATGGGGAAAGTTTCAAGCCACCTAGTGGGTGGTGCTCTGGTATAGCAGAGTGCCCGTGTGTTGGTGCCACTCTGTCTTTTTTTTTTTATTTTATTTTTATTTTTTTTTAAATGTTTTATTTATTTCTAGGAGAGAGAGAGAGAGACAGCGCGAGCAGGAGGTCAGAGAGAGAGGGAGTCACAGACTGAAACAGGCTCCAGGCTCTGAGCTGGCAGTCAGCACAGAGGAGGGGCTCGAACCCACGAACCGCGAGATCATGACCTAAGTGAAAGTCGGACGCTTAACCGACTAAGCCACCCAGGCGCCCCGGTGCCACTCTGTCTTAATTAATGTAGCTTTATAATAAAGGCATTTCGAAATGAGTAGAGGTAGAGAGTAGATGTTCATCCTTGTTCTTGACCTTAACGGAGACCATTTGGTCTTTTGTCATTGAGCATGATGTTAATTTTAGTTTAGGTTTTCTTTCTTTTTCTTTCTTTATTGCTTGCTTTTCTCTCTTTCTCTCTCTCCTTCTCTCTCTCTCCCTCCTCCCCTACCTCTCCCTCCTTCCTTCCTTCCTTCCCTCCTTCCTTCCTTTCTTCCTTTCTTTATTTCATTACTTTCTCCATTTTATTACTTTCTCCATTTTATATAATGGAGGAAGTTTCCTTATAATCAAAGTTTGCAGAGGGTTTCTGCCGTGAATGGGCATTGAATCGATCATACAGAGTTTCCACTTTATTCCATTAATGTGGTGAATGACACTGGTTGATTTTGAATGTTGAGCCAACCTGAGATTGTTTAGGTAAAACCCACGTGGTCATTATATATAATAATCTTTTTGAAATCTTGCTGCACTGGTTTCACCAATACTTTATAGAGGGAGGTTGCATTGAGGTTTATGATGGTCTTTAGTTCTAGGCAATTTTCTGGAATCAGGTATTTGGTTTTACATCTGGGTGCAGCCATTCATTAAAAATGATTTTTAAAAAATATAGTTTCCCATCATTTCTAGGTATGCACTGCTGGGAGGTGCTCCTTTGAAATACTGTCTTTTCTACCACTGAGAAAATGGCCAAATAAGAGTATTTACTGTATCTTTTCCTTTTGTAGAAGAGAGTTTATTGATTCCTAGTTTGTATTTTATAGCCATGTGATGAAAAGTTCGGGGGATACAGTGTATTTAGGATACTTTAAAAAGTATTATAATTTATTTTATTTTGGAATTATACATAATAGTTAGAATTTAAAACTTCAAGTCACAAAAATTTAGAATCTTTGGGTCATAGGATTTTTGGTGTTCAGTGGAAATCCACACTAGCTCTCTTGTATGCTTCATTGCGTCAAAAAAAGTAATTTGTGGGGCGCCTAGGTGGCTTAGTCGGTTAAGCATCCGACTTTCGCTTGGGTCATGATCTCGCGGTTCGTGGGTTCGAGCCCCGCGTCGGGCTCTGTGCTGACTGCCAGCTCAGAGCCTGGAGCCTGTTTCAGTCTGTGACTCCCTCTCTCTCCGACCCTCCCCTGCTCACGCTGTCTCTCTCTCTCTCTCCTAGAAATAAATAAAACATTAAAAAATTTAAAAAAAAAAAGCAATTTGTGTATTTTTTTTCTGATTTAAGGGTTGGGTGGGATGAATGAGACTCTGGCAGATGATCAGCTACTTTCTCTCTGTCTCTGCTGCCTTCCTGCCATTGTAAATGTTTGCCGAGTATGAGGGCAGACAAGACACCGTCTTAGACAAAACTATTCATTTTGTGCTAATAATGAAAATGGGTTGATTTTGGTCCCCGGAGAGCTTTCCTCTTGCCCTCAATTTGTGGTCTTTCCTTGATTCCTCAGGCCTCGCGCTGTCGTCTGTACTTGGCATTAAATCATGGGGAGGAAGCTGGACCTGTCCGGTCTGACCGACGACGAAACGGAGCATGTGCTGCAGGTGGTTCAGCGGGACTTCAATCTTCGCAAAAAAGAAGAAGAGCGGCTCAGGTGAGGTGCCTCAGTTGGCCCCCTGGGCACCGCGGGACAGCTTCCCCGGATGCTCCTCTCTGCCAGCCCTGGGTTTGAGGTCCCTAGGTCACGCACAGCCACTTCTGTTTCTAGGAAGGCTGCCCTTGCTTTGTAGAGGGGCCCGCCAGCGTCAACGCCAGGCACCGTAGCGCCAGCTCAGGAAGGTTTACTTCGGGCTCCTCGCCCTGTGCATCTTTGGCTGTGGGCGGGGTACAGCGTGTGATGGCGGTGGCTGTTTGGGGCTGGCACTTGGCTTCAGTTTTCCTGTTTGCAGGTAGTGCTGGAGAAAGGTGTCCAGTGAACAGTTTGCTCTCCTGTTAGATGCTCCCCTCCTGTGAGGCAGAGAGTGAGTCTGCAGACCGGGGGAGAAGGAAGGTGCCCATCCGGCTGGGCTCAGATCGCCTGGTCTGGCACCACCCTCCTTCTATTATAGAGGAGGAAACGGAGGCCCAGAGAGGGGCTCTTGCATATCTCCAGTTGGCATTTCCTCGTGGATTGTTCTGGAAAATACATTTGCTGCTCATCTGGGTAGAAATGACTAACTTTGGAAGAAGTTGGAGTGGTCAAAGGGAGGTCCTGTGGGTTGGGTCTAGTGTGTGGAACTAGACGGTAAGTCATCATTAGCTGCCCTCCTTCATCCGTCTGTTATCCCTCGGGATCTGATGGGTTTATCACAGCACCGTCTTCCCCTTTAGCCACCAAGCTCAGAACTGCATTGTAATCCCACCGCTGATTTGGTCCCCACGCAGGGCTGGGCCAGGCACTGCTGATCAGCCTCCTCACCATTGGTCCCCGATTTTTCCCTGAGTTGAGCTTCTGTCACTGTCACTCCAGGAACTGCCGTAACCTTTCTGGCCTCCGGCCCCCACTCTGAGTAGCCAGGGCTGTGCCACAGCTGAGCCCCACCCGTGTCCTTTCTACTTGGCTTAAAATGTGGATTTTTTTTCCTTTTCCCTTGGGGCACCTCAGACTTTCCGTTTCTTTACAGTATTACTTTCCGTGCTAGATTATAAGCACTCTGGTCTAATCATCTCTGGGTCTGTCATGGGTTTTTTTGGTCTGTCATATTGTATATGGTCAATATGTACTTGTTTGAGGGAAGAAAAAAACCCAGGCTGTTAATGAAATACTTGATTGGTTTACAAACAACGGGCCAGGCGCGGTGCAGGCGGTTGGGTACGTAGTGAGCAAAACCCGGCTTTGTGCCATGGAGTTGATGGTCCAGAGCTGAGCTGATGAACGCTGCGGCCACCAAGCCGGGGAGTGCCCAGCACTTGACCTGGGACAAGCCGGAGCTCGGATGGACCGTAAGTGTAACCTCCACACCACATTCCAAATTTAGTGCCAAAACACGTGTTGTATCTTCGTAGTATTTTACATTGGCTTCATTTTTGAAATGCTAATGTTCTGGTCAATGAGGTTAAAGAAAAAGCATTCGAAGTAATTTTCGCAGTTTCTTTTTACTTTCTTTAGCATGGCTACTAGAAAATTCAACAGTACGTACCTGTCTCATGCTCTCTTTCTGTTGGATGGCACTGCTCTAGAGAGAGGGGAAATGAACAAATAAAAATGTATGTAGGCACGTTCAGTAACGGCGAGAGCCGTGAAGAAAAATAAGGCAGGGAAAGGGACAGAGGCTGGAGTTGGGGGCAGGTGCTGTTTTCCCGTGGGCTGCTCAGGGAAGGCTTCTCTGGGGACACTGGGGACATTTGGGCAGAGATCTGAGGAGAGCGAGGGAGGGAGCTCTGCAGTTCCCTGGGGTGACATCAGGCGCAGCAGAGGGACCCACAGATGTCACGTTTCTGCCTTATGCTCATGCCTTGGTTGTTTCCCCGAGGAGCTAGGAGGGGCGAGCCAAAGAAGCATCGTACAGAAGTCTCAGTTGCAGCCTGTGCTCAAACCATGTAGTAAGTAGAGAATCTGTGGTAAAGCCCTGAATCTCTCTCCCAGTTGAGGAATGAAGGGTTTTTAGCCCGGGAGGCATGAGCTGACATCTGCTTTATAGGGTCACCGTGGCTGCGCAGGGTGCGGGAGAAGGTATCACAGAAAGGGGGGCCAGCAGCCGAGGAACTGATAGGAGGCAGCCGTCCAGGTGAAAGGTGATGCTGTCTCAGAGCGAGGGAAGGGCGGGGGGGGAGAGTGGTGGTCAGACCCTGGATGCATGTCAGAGGTAGAGCCCCCAGCACCGCTGCGTTTCCTTACTGGGATATGCGCAGAGTCAGGGAAGACTGGGATGCTGAGCAAGTGAGGTTGCCCGTCACTGAGCAGAGAAGACGGAAAGGCAGAGGGTTGGCGGTCAGCTGGGACGGAGAGCTGTCTAGCGGAGATGTCAGGGTGGCATTTGTGTGTTTGCATCTGGCGTTCAGGTGGGAAGTGCAAGCTGGAGACAAACGTTCTGTGATGGAAACGGCCACCAAAGGGCAGGAGAGCAGGCAGAGCTGGGAAATGCGGTGTAATGCCCGTCAGCACCGAGGCTGTTGGGAATTCGTGGCCACTAATTTACCCTGAGACCAGTTTCAGCACGGTCGTGTGCGTTCGTCCTACATTATTCGGCTCCTCTCCTCAGCAGGACCATCAGCAAGAACCACGTCTAACTCCGCGTGTGTCTCGAGCTCTGGGCACTGGGCCTGGCACGTAGTAGGTAGGCATGCCCTAAATACCCGCAGGACGGATGGATAAATGGAGATTGGCTGTCAGCCATACGGCCGTCTTTATGTGTGGCTTGAGGAAGCAGTCTCTGTGGTTTCTAGGAATCCTAAGGACCGGCTGTGTATCACGCCTCCTCTCCTGGGAGCTCAGGTCTGGGTAAACCAAGACCGTACATAGTGTCTTCTGACTGTGGACACTGGCCTTGCCTCCACTGGAGTCGTGTGCTGGTCTGTGTAGAAGAGTTGTTTATGGCTCGGTTTGGGGAGAGTGATTTTTAAAGGCAGTGCAGTTGCGACTACAGGAGCTTGACAGAGCGGGCGCCATCTTTCTTTGAGGGCTTGTGGTCTCGGTGGCCAGTAGTCAGTGACCCGGCTGCAGTTCTGTACAAACGCTCAGTCCTGGGAACCTGCGCGTTGAGGAAAGAACGACACTGGAAGCCGTCAGTGCCTGTAGACGAGTGACACAGCACCTCTCCTGGTCCTGGGAGTGGACGCTTTTCCTCTGAACATGGCCATCGCTGTTGTCCTTCTACCCAGAGCCCAGCCGACACGCCTCCATGGATGGCGACCAAACTCTGAATGGTTTTGGCCCGCGACCTTATTGGATAAGAAGAGGTTGAGACAACACCATCTCAAAACCACCAAAACTATCAAAGCGTTTGCCTCCCCTTTTTGGTATTGCTTGGATTTAGGGTGCGTGGGAGAGTCCAGGAAACTGTGTTACAGGATTTTTGAATTCTTTAATATTTGCTTTAATGACCATAAGACTCAGGATGGAGGACTTTTATTTTCAAGTTTTAAATTGAATTACACGTCTTTTCTCCTGATCGGCTGTTTTTTTATTTACCTGGTTTCTCTGGTGAGCCTCTGCGGGGGTGGGTTTGGGTATAGAAGTTACGCAGTGTTTCTAACGAACTTCAGTGCGGACATGAAGTGTGGCAGATAAATAGGTGGCGGAAGTGTGAGTTAAATGGACTCAGGGGCACCTGAGTGGCTTAGTCGGTTAAGCGTCCGACTTTCGCTCAGGTCATGATCTCGCGGTTCGTGGGTTCGAGCCCCGCGTCGGGCTCTGTGCTGACTGCCGGCTCAGAGCCTGGAGCCTGTTTCAGTCTGTGACTCCCTCTCTCTCTGACCCTCCCCTGCTCACGCTGTCTCTCTCTTTCTCTCTCCCAATAAATAAAACATTAAAAAATAAAAATAAAAAAATAAATGGACTCAGAACAGAGGGAGAGCTAGTGGGGCTGAAGAATTCAGCACAATTAGGTCATGGAAATGAATTCACGAAGGAAGCAGCCACTGTGAAGTGGCACTGCCCTGGGTCCTCTGTAAAATCATCATCGCTTCCTCCCAGGAGTCCCGTAAGGTGGAACTCCATGTGACATGGAGGTACCCAAGCACAACAGAGCTTGCTCAGAACGGCACAGTTCGTTGGGGTATAGACCCAGAATTTTGCTTCCCAAATACTCTCAGTTCCGTAGACTAGATAAAGCCTTTTCAAAAGTGTCTCCCTTCTTTGCTTCCATCCTGCCTCCCAACCCTTCTTCTTCCTTCCCTTATTTTCTCCTTCTTCTCTACCCTCCCCCCACCTTTATTTTCCCTTTCCTTCCGTTTCTTTCTGTCTTTTTTTGTGTGTGTGCTTAGGATTTTGTTTAACTGAAAACATAGCCAGAGATGGTGGAGAGAGCCTGGTTCTCGAGTTTGAAAATGTGAGTTTGGGTTGAGCATGAGCCCCAGCTCTTGGAAGGACACTTAATCCTTCAGTTAAACTTGAACCTCTGTAAAACTGGCCTGAAGGCACTTGCCCTGTCTATTCCAGTACGTTGTTGTAAATACAGACATGAATGATGCATTTAAAAGTGCTGTATGGAGCACCTGAGTGGCTCAGTCGGTGAAGCTTCCAACTCTTGAGTTCGGCTCAGGTCATGATCTCACGGTTTGTGAGTTTGAGCCCCACGTCAGGCTCCTCGCTGCCAGTGCAGACCCTGCTTGGGATTCTCTCTTTTTCCCTCTCTCTCTGCCACTCCCCTGCTCATGTCTCTCTCTCTCTCAAAATAATCTTTAAAAAAGTGCTTATGAGTTGTTAAAGATACGTGAATGTTGATTGTAGTAATTGACAAAAATAGGAGGGAAACATGGACCAGTAGTGGGGCCACCACGCCTTGGGGAAGCCTTCCAAGATGGCGGACCAGGATGGCATCCTCATGAACTGGAGGTTCAGCCTCTCCTCCAGCCAACCTCTCTCTCCGGAGTTCAGGCCTGCAGAATACGCTCTGGAGAATGGTTAGCACGTGCTGGACCCCCCTGGACATCCCCCAAATACCTCTGTCTGCTGTGCCCAGACAGCGCACTCTCCCAAGGCCACGGCCGATGGGGAGTCCCAGACACCGGCCTGACGGACGGCTCCCTGGCCTTCAGCAGCAAGAGCAGCAGGCTTCTGCAGGGCCCTTCGGGTTTCACAGGCACATGTGGGTGGTCCGTTATGTAGTGAGCTCTGGGTAGACCTAAAAAAAATTAATGGCACACTTTAAGTGAAAGTTATGGCTCTTTCCTCAGTTTCTTCCTAGGTTAAACCGCGTGGGGGCTGTGGGGAAATGATGCTTAATAGACATTTATTGGGTGCCTACCACGTGCCCAGCACCGTGGTGGGTACTGAGTATAGAAGGTCAGTGAGACAATTACATGCCCTGCCCAGGCTGGGGATGGAGGGAAAAGGACACACGTTAAGCAAATAATTCCACAAATAGCTATGTAAGTTCAGCCGCGGCGGTACTCTGAAGGAGGATTGCAGGATGCTTGGGCATAAACAGAAGAACTGGTTAGATGCCGGGGGGCTTAGAAGACGTTCCCGGGAAACTGACACTCGTGCTCAGCCTCAAGACTGATCTGGAAAGAGCCAGGTCAAAAGGTACGTGGACGTCTTGGGGGCAGCTTTGGTACGTGTGCTCAGGCTCACGTTATACAAGGCCCCCCTAAGGTCTCCCTTGGGTGGAAGGATGGTGCCGCCGAGTGTGCCTATACCAAACGGGTCTCAGGAATGCGTGTGCTTGTCTCTAGAAGGTTCTCTGGTCACAAAAATGGAATTAGATATGAGTGTAAATGCAGTGTATGAAGAGGTGACAGGTACACAGTCGGCCCCCTGGGCCAAGTGACGGAAGATCCTCCACACCTTTGTTTCTAGTTCCCTGCGGGAGGCGGGACAGAAACTCCCTGGCTGATGACGGGCACACACAGTGAGGTCATCGTCAGACCTTCATGCCCGTGCTCTTGCGGGTCTTGGCCTCCGAGCTGATGTGTGAGTCAACTCGAAGCCCATCTCAATGGGCTGGTGGAGAGCTCGGTCATTATGAGGGTGGCCTGTCCCCCTGATTCTGCAGGTGTTGGGGAATTCTGTCCGGTTACCTGTCCACCCAGGTTTCCTCTTTGATGCCCGTTGTCCCAGGCCATGTGGCTCTGTTGGGCTGTTCCGCTTCCAGGGCAGATGTCCCCCTGCCTCTCTGCCTAATGACCTGTGGTCTCTTCCTGGTCTAATGGAAAGCTTTCTTTGTCCCCACTTCCTGCCCCTGATGGCTGTCCTCCCCTCCTGGCTCTCCTCTGAGTCCCCAGGTCATGTTAGTGAGTAAGTTTGGAATTTATAAAAGATGTGAGGAGCCCTTAACTTCCAGCAACTTCTATTTCCTGCCCTGTAAAATTTCTGCAAGTACAGAATTGAAAAAGCAAATAATACCCATAAACCTGCAGGGCTTGTTCATGATTTGATACCTTACCACTGGCAAGTGACTTCGTCTTCTGTGACCAACGTGTCTTCACTTGGCTGTGGTCTCAGTCATAATGGAGCCCTTAGCAGCTGTCCTCTCCACAAGTCTAGAGTGAAAGTTTTCTCCTTGGGCTCACTTGACTCGTCAGGAACATAGAGTCAGGCTTGGCTTTTTATTTGCAATGAGAACTCAAACCTACCATCATTGTATTTTTGTATGTAATTACATGTTTGGTTTTTAAGGTGAAGTTCACATAAAATTAAGTGCACATAGCTTACCTGTATCGTAGAATTCTGATAAATACATGCAAAATGGGGGTGCCTGGGTGGTTCGGTCAGTTAAGTGGCTGACTCTTGATTTTGACTGAGGTCGTGGTCTCACAGTTCATGGGTTCCAGCCCTGCGTTGGGCACTGATAGCGCGGAACCTGCTTGGAATTCTCTTCCTCCACACCCTGTCCCTCCTGCACTCTCTCTCTCAAAATAAATAAGGGGCTCCTGGGTGGCTTAGTCAGTTGAGTGTCTGACTTTGTCTCAGGTCATGATCTCACGGTTTGTGGGTTCAGTGCTGACAGCTCAGAGCCTGGAGCTGCTTTGGATTCTGTGTCTCCCTCTCTCTCTGCCTCTCCCCTCCATACTCACATTCTGTCTCTCTCTCAAAAATAAAGTAAAATAAATAAACAAACTTAATTTGTATATACAAATTGGTTATATACACAGATGTAACCAATATGCTGATGAGGATGTAGAATGTTTTCATCATCTCCAAAAGTTCCCTGTCTTCAGCTAGTTCCCGTGCCTCAGTGGTAGCTGAGCAGTAGTGTTTCGATTTCTTTCTTTTTAATTTTTTTGATGTTTATTTTTGAGAGAGAAAGAGACACAGAGTGTGAGCAGGGGAGTGGCAGAGGGAGAGGGAGACAGAATCTGCAGCAGGCTCCAAGCTGTCAGCACAGAGCCTGACGTGGGGCTTGAACTCACGAGCTATGAGATTATGCCTGAGCCGAAGTCGGACGCTCAACCGACTGAGCCACCCAGACGCTACACGACTGTTTGGATTTCTGTTGCATCCTAAAGGTACTCTAGGATCTGGCTCCTCTCTTTCCCTCCCCCTCCCCCTCCCTCCCCCACCCCTCCCCTCCCCCTTCCCTTCCCTCCCCTCCCCCCTCCCCCTTCCATTAGTTCTTTCCTTCGTTCCTTTCCTCTCAGCACAGTGCCGTCGGGATCCGTCCACGTTGCTGCGCACATGAGCAGTTACTTGGTGGATCTGGTGGCGCTGCTCCCCGGTGCGCTCCCTGCCGCCCCGGCTTGTGGGCCCCTTCTCCTGTCGTTAATTGCGTCCTTTCCAGGTTTTAGCTGTTATGAACAAGCTGCTCTAAACATTCTTGTACAAGTCTCTGTGTGGGCTGTGCTTTCAGGTCTCTTGAGCAGATTCTCAGCAGTCGAACTGCTTGGTCGTAGGGAGGTTCGCACAAGTAGAAAGTACAGAAAACTGCGGCGTATCCGCCCCAGTCGCTGCAACTGCCAACGTGGGAAGGCAGTTGTAGACATAGTGGTGTTTTACCTCGAAATACTTCATCGTGCATCTCAGAAAAGGTGTTTCCTGACATAGAATAATGCGTTTTAACAGCTAATAGAATTAAAATAATTCCTTACTATCCTCTATTATCTGGTAAATTTATCCAGCGGTCTTTTTTTACAAAGTCTTTTCACAAGTGAGTGTTTTCACATCAGAATGAAAACAGCGTCTGCTCATTAACTTCAATGCTTTGAATCTAAAGTCCCTTAATTTTGTCACGACAGACGTCTGACTTAAGCCAGCAGGCCAGAGTGGCACTGGGCGCCGTCGGGAATAGTTTTTGATCAGTTGTCCTCACAGTCAGTCAGAATCGCAGATGGAGCTTAGTTTTGCTGTAATTTCCCTCTGAGGAGGGCCTGAGAAAGTCCTGGGTGGCAATTTGTTACATTGGTCTCCCTCCAAATTCTGCTGTTAAAAAATTTTTTTATCCATAACTGAAGTGTTCTTTTTCTTTCCAAAACCCACGTAGTCAGATTGAGTGGGATATTTTACCACACGCAGAAAGGACAACACGCCCATCAAGGTGGGTGAGCGGAGAAGGGCACAGTGTGGAGAGCTACGGCCGCCATTTCTTCTAGGGCTCCCAGTGAGTGACCAGGAGACTCCTGTCCCCCTGTCCCCCCAACAGCTTATAATGGGCATGGTCACACCACAGCTGGGATGTGTGCATCAGCTCGTACGTACGTGCGTACTCAGAGGTCTTCCTCCGTAAAGGGACTCTGTGGACCCCGTATCAGTGAGATTATGTGCTTTCCCAGCACTGCAGACATGGGGCATCGAACATTTAACCCCGTTGAAGGCTGTGTGTAGAGTGGGAGTGTTTGGGGGAGGGCCGAGGATTGGACGGGCCTGAGAAGGGTAGACGTGCAGTACCAGACAGCGGAGGGGGCGCTTCTTCCAAGTCCGGTGGAGTGAGTGCTGAGTGCACTTGGCTCTGAGACACACAACAGCATCAAAGCTGTGAATAGAGGGTGTTGACATCGATTCCTGCACCTATCTTCCCGGGACCTCGGGGCTAATCTAACCAGGTAAAAGTGTAGAAAATGCACATTATACTTGGTTAATTTTATTCTTTGTTTTTTCTCTTTTTATCAGATGATTTCATGCAGGCAGTAGAAGTCAAAATGGTAAAGATCTTATACATAACCCTGCTCAGGCCCCTACTTCGTGTTTAATCGTCTTGTTCTTAGCCCTTAGCCTTCCCGGCACTACCCCCATAATGGAAGAAATATGCTTATGTTGCTGTTTCTTGATAAACCAATTTTAGACATTCCTTCAGTTCTCTGCCCTGGATGGGCTTTTGCTCACTTACGCTACCATTAGCTTTTGTTTCTTGATATTTCTTATACTTGTTTCTTGATGTTTCTTGAGTTATTTTTGACTTGGTTTTTTTCTCGGTCATCTTTCAAACTTTTATGATAGCTTGAGCCCTCATTTGAGTCTTCCCCCATCAACTTTTGCTCTCCCTTCTTGATTCTGACAGTGCACATGTGCATATTGGTGGCCCTGATTTCCCTCTGCCACTCCTGCTTTCTTTAGCTCACACCTATCCCTCTTACATATTCAAGGCCGAGGCCATTCATAGGCTGTTCTGCAAACATACTTGAGCTGCTCGGGTTTTGTTCAGAAGTTGACGCTGATGTTGACAATCAGTCAGCAGCCCTTAAGTAATTATGATGGAACATATTCTCTGTGCTCCCTCCCCTTCTTTTTTAGAACCTCACTGAAATCTGCAGGTGGCTGATGGTTCTCCTTTTCTCCTTCCTTTTATAAATTAATTGCGCTTTGATTTCTGTGCTGTCCTTCTGAAGTGGTCTTGGGTGGGAGGGAGACGCTGCCGAGTGTTTGCTTGCTCTGCTACCTGGACGTGTGAGTCCGGGCTGTGAGGTGCCGAGGTGAAAGGCGCTCCAGCGCACAGCACGAGCGCAAGGCACACTCAGTCAGAGGGCTGCGGATGTGACTCCTGCCACCTCTTCCCAGAGGCTTGGGACCCAGCCCCTGAGCCTCGGAGGTTAAAAGGCGTCCAAGAGAGGCTGGTTTGTTGCTGCATGGAAACACCATTCTGTCCTTAGGGAAGTTTCTGGAAAGTCTGTCCTGACTTTCACTTCACCTCCGTGGATAGAGTGTTTGTGGAGAGGGGGCGAAGGCAGCCCATGCAATGGACCCTTTTCTTTTGGTCTTGGATCCGTAATTCCAGGCATTGACTAGACCCATGGGGAGGCTTATCCTCTCGTGGATTTCAGGTTTCTACGTTTTTCTTTGCTTCCAGTGCTGGTCTCTTTGACAGAGGAAACTGGGCTAAATATATTGTCTACACAGGATTCCCGGAGAATAATAAAATTAATTCGTATAAAAACGCGGCGTGTTCAACACTGTCTGCAGTGGTGTGCTCTAACAGCTAATGGGATTCATCATCAGTGTATGAAGTTTCTCTGTTGCCTTCTTTCCTCTGCTATGCAACTCTTCTTTTAAATTTTTTTAATCTTTTATTTTTGAGAGAGAGAGAGAGAGCGAGGGAAGGAGGAGTAGAGAGAGAGGGAGACCCAGAATCTGAAGCAGGCTCCAGGCTCTGAGCTGTCAGCACAGAGCCCAACGCAGGGCTCAAATCCACGAACCATGAGATTGTGACCTGAGCTGAAGTCGGACACTTAACTGACTGAGCCACACAGGTGCCCCCCTAACTTATGCAACTCTTAAAAACCTTTCTATAGTAGAAAAAATAATTAGACATACATGCTGCATTGAAGGCCAGGGTGTTCCGGAAGTCTTTTTTTTTTTTTTTAATGTTTTACTTATTTCTAGGAGAGAGAGAGACAGTGTGAGCAGGGGAGGGTCAGAGGGAGAGGGAGTCACAGACTGAAACAGGCTCCAGGCTCTGAGCTGGCAGTCAGCACAGAGCCCGACGCGGGGCCCGAACCCACGAACCGCGAGATCATGACCCGAGCGAACGTCGGACGCCTAACCGACCAAGCCACCCAGGCGCCCCTCCGGAAGTCTTACCCGACCACTTTACATCGTAGAATTTGAGTTTCTGGGGACAGTGAGACTGTGGCAACCCTAGCCGGGATCAGTGTGGGATCTACAGCAGCGCTGGGCCTGGCACCCAGTTTCGGGCCAGCCAGGATTTTGATGACATCATTTATGGCAGCGTTAAGCCTTCGAGGGAGAGCAGGGCCCTGATTGGAGGAAGAAGTGCTAAGTACAGCGTGCTGGGCTGGAGGCAGACTGGCAGGCAGACCACAGAGCAGTATGGCGGGGGGTAGGCAGGGCCAAGTCTGGCCGCCTTCTCTGTTGGACTCCACGTGCTTCCCGTGTGACTCCGACCCAGGAGGCCCGGCATCCATGGGAGCCTGCAGCGGGCACGGCCCGGACGTGTCCCGTGCCCCTCCTCGGGGGCTGTCTTTGGCTTGGTGTACCCCTCTCTCCATCTGCCTTCCTGTGTTGCTGGCATACTTAGTTGTAAGAACTTCTTTCTCTTCCGTGATGTAGCATATCGTGATGTTCCCTTAATATCTGCTCAGATAAACAGATTAAATTGGTGAAGTAAATAAATGAAATAAGTGAAATGTCTGTGTGGTGGAGATAGAGTGCTCACCAGATATTTCACATGTTCCTGCACATGCCCAGCCTCCCCTGCGCTTAGGCCGAGGCCACGTAACCAGGCCTGGCCAGTCAGCTGTGGGAGGGAGGGCATGTGTCACTGTCAGGCCACGGCGCTTAACAGCTGACATTCCTCTCTATCCCCCTGCCTGCTGTGGGGACCGTGGGGGCCTCATGTTGAGACATGGCATCCCCGGATGGATGGAGCCCGATCCCCACAACGTTGGATGGAACAGAGTTTTCTGATGATCAGCAGGCGACTTCATGTGACACAGAAAGACACTTTTGTTGGGTTAAATCGCTGAGGCCCCGGGGTTTATTTGTTACTGCAACATATTCTAGTACTGCTTTGACTGATACAGTTTCTGGGAGCTCAAAGGGCCCCGAGTATCCATTATTCCCCACCCTTGACTTCGCAGCTGAAGAAGCAGGGTGCGCAGAGAGTTAGAGAGTCTGGCCAGGACCCAAGTTCCCAAAGCCGGGGCCCCCGGTCTTCTTCTGCCATTTGGCTCCTCGTGTCATAGAAGATACTGCAGCAAGATCTGCAGACACACAGTCACATCATAGTTTATACCCTGTGATTTCATATTGTCAGGCACGTTTACACAGTGGTTTTATTTTATTTTTTATTTTTTTTGATGTTTTACTTATTTCTGAGAGAGAGAGAGAGAGAGACAGCATGAGCGGGTGAGGGGCGGAGAGAGAGGGAGACACAGAATCTGAAGCAGCTCCAGGCTCCGAGCTCTCAGCACAGAGCCCGACGTGGGGCTGGAACCCACAAACCACAAGATCATGACCTGAGCTGAAAAGTCGGACGCCTGATGGACTGAGCCCCCCAGACGCCCCTACAAAGTGGTTTTAAAAGTGACTGTTTGGGGCGCCTGGATGGCTTAGTCGGTTAAGTGTCCGACTTTCGCTTAGGTCATGATCTCGCAGTCCGTGGGTTCGAGCCCCGCGTCGGGCTCTGTGCTGACTGCCGGCTCAGAGCCTGGAACCTGTTTCAATCTGTGACTCCCTCTCTCTCTGACCCTCCCCTGCTCATGCTGTCTCTCTCTCTCTCTCCTAGAAATAAATAAAACATTAAAAAAATTTAAAAAAAAAAAGTGACTGTTAATTGCACAGGACTCTGGTGTCCAGATTGAGTCTTGGAGACATTTATGAGATGGCCACAGCCTTTCCAGGTTTTCATTTAATGCGTGGTAGCATCCGGATAACTTCCAGACATCTGCTGGTGCTCCAGAGGACTTGCCTACGGTGGAGCAGGGGTGAGAGGTCATGAAATGGTTTCCTGTGATTGCGACCGGGTGTTGATTGTCAGCGTTTCCTGAACTGACAGTCTGCTTGAGCCTCGCACACACCGCGGGGCCAGGCGGGGCCGGGGAAGGAAGGGAGGGAAGCGCCGGGAGTGAGGGAGGAGAGCACTTCCCGCCTGTCTCTGAGAGGCTTGGTGATGCCAGTGCGCAAGCTTCTCCCTGGGTTAAGGAAAGGGAACCGAATGTGCCTGGGGTCCTTCTGCGGCCCCAGGGTCTCAGCCGCCCACTAGCTGATACGACGGGCACCTGCTTCGCCCCTGGGCGGAGGGCAGTACTCCACCCTGCGGGAGTCAAGTCCAGGAGTCAAGTCCAAGTGTCCTGAGGATGTAGTGAGAGCTGCCAGGCCTGAGGAGGAGCCACTGTAGGAAGCGAAGCGTCTCCCCAGGCTGGAAATAATTTGTGTTTCTAGTCTGTTAATACAGACACTCCTTGGAGGATTCATCGCCATTTTTTTTTTTAAAGCAGAAAGAACACAGCGCTTTTAATAAAATGAGTTAGTGATCTTTCTTCATTCAAAATTCATTTTAATTTTAAACCAATTAAACTTTTATTACAAGTACTTAAGTTTTCAAGAAGTTTCTTTTTCAGAAAGTAAAATGCCTTTGTTCTCAGTGTCTTTGGTCGGGAGGCTTAAATCGAGCTAATGAATTAACAAATACCCCTGGTTGTATCCGCCTCTGGATTTGGAAATCGATGGCCTTGTCTTTACTCAGAATAAATGTGCTCTACGGTTGGTGAAATAACTGAGTGTTCACGGGGTGCCTCTGCCTGGCTCTTTGTGGCTCTTGAGACTCTGCACTGACACTGTGGCATTGACCCGTCGAGTTAATGAGTCTGCCTTGTCAGAGGGGACAGCAGGAATCCCTTCCTCTGCCTCGATAGATCACATTGGCCGGCAGGTCACCTGGCGGCGCCCTGAAAGAAGAGAGCCCAGAGCAGGTGCATCTTACAGTGGAGGGTCCGGCCTGGCCCCAGTTTGAACGTCACTTTGGATGGGGAAGGCCCAGGGAGAGTCAGAACCGGGAGACCTCCTGGGAGAGCCCGGAGGCCTGTGGCGGCAGTGTGGGGTCTCAGAAACACGTGGCGGGGAGGGCGTAGAGTATCAGTCTCGAATTAGAGGGGACCTCCCAAGATTAAAAAAAAAAAAAATCTCCTCTTATTATTAGAATTTTTATTAATAATGAAAAGGTCAGGTATACTAAATCAGAGCCATTGGACTCATTTATTTTGAAATCATGGACTCAATGTCAGGACCCTCCGGGCCAAACGAGAAGGGGATGAAAGGGCAGAGGGAGAGGTTTATAAATTTAATAAGTGCCTTAACTCTTGAGGAATAGTCCAGAAGGTGGACTAAGACTCACACGTATAATTAGGATGCTCTAGAGAGTAAGAAATAACATCGGGGCGCCTGGGTGGCTCAGTCAGTTAAGTGTCCGACTTTAGCTGAGGTCATGATCTCACGGTTTGTGGGTTCGAGCCCCACGTCGGGCTCTGTGCTGACAGCTCAGAGCCTGGAGCTGTTTCACATTCTGTGTCTCCCTCTCTCTCTGCCCTTCCCCCACTTGTGCTCTGTCTCTTTCTCTCTCAAAAATAAACAAAGCTTTAAAAAATAAAAGAAAAAAGAAATAAGGCACCAACGCAGACCCATGGGAACACTTTCATCTCGGTGGAAGGTAGGAAGGAGAGACTTCCTGAAGGGAGGTGCTTTTTGATCTGATTCTTGAAGACAGGCAGGATTTTTTAAGTGGATCGAAACAAAGGTATGGGTAACAGGAAGCGTCCTGGGTGAAGTGATAAGGGTGAGTGTCGCAGGCCGCATCAGGCCCTGTGGGGGGCCGTGGAGGAAGGTAGGGCTTCTACCGCCTCTGCTCCTGATCACATGGGACAGGGTGCAGTGTTCGAAGTACGTCACCTGCTCTTATTTCTAGTGACCCTCAGAAAAACGCTTTCTCATCCGTTGCCAAAAGGGGGAAAACTGAGGATCCAAAAAGATGTTAACTAACTGACTCAGGTTGTCCATAGTGACAGGTGAATTCGAGCCCAGGCAGCGTCACCCCAGAGCTGGGCCAGTAAGTAGGCCAGCAGGTAACACACGCTTGACATTGAAGCAGGGCCACCGGGTGCCATGGGACGCAGTCGGGGAGGTTGGGGCCGCTGTAGGAAATCTGGAACCTTGTGCTTGCTGAAACGGTGCATGTTGGAGGGGGAGCCGTAGCGTCTCCGTGAGGGTCTGGGGGAGGGTAGTTGGGACGTCACAGTAGTCGTTAGTCCCCTGTGGCATTGAGCACATCGGATACAGCGCGTCCAAACTGAGATGTCGTCCAAGCGTAAAGCATACTCTGGATTTCGAGGAGCTAGTGTGAGAAGAGGCTATAAAATATATCAGTAATAATGTTTATATTGAAAACAAATGAAAATGTATCTAAAAATTACATTTTATTTAAAAAAATTTTTTTAATGTTTTTAAAAATTTATTTCTGAGAGACAGAGAGAGACAGTGTGAGCAGGGGAGGGGCAGAGAGAGAGGGAGACACAGAATCTAAAGCAGCTCCAGGCCCTGAGCTGTCAGCACAGAGCCCGACGTGGGGCTCAAACCCATGAACTGTGAGATCATGACCTGAGCCGAAGTCAGACGCTTAACGGACTGAGCCAGCCAGGCACCCCTAAAATTATATTTTAAATAAAAATAGTTAAAATTAATTTTGCCCGTTGTTTACTTTTATTGATTAATTTAAATGTTTTTATTTGGGCGCCTGGGGCTCAGTTGGTTTAATGTCCAACTTCGGCTCAGGTCATGATCTCACAGCATGTGAGTTCGAGCCTTGCGTCTGGCCCAGCTCTGTGCTGACAGCTCGGAGCCTGGAGCTGCTTCGGATTCTGTGTCTCCCTCTCTCTCTGCCCCTCCCCCGTTCATGCTCTGTCTCTCTTTCTTAAAAATTAAATGAACACTTAAAAAAATGTTTTTATTTATTTGAGAGAGAGAAAGAGAGTGAGGGAGGGGCAGAAAGAGGGGGAGAGAGTGGGGCGCCTGGGGGGCTCGTCAGTTAAGCGTCCAACTTTGGCTCAGGTCATGATCTCACGGTTCGTGGGTTTGAGCCCCGTGTCGGGCTCTGTGCTGACAGCTCAGAGCCTGGAGCTGCTTCAGATTCTGTGTCTCCCTCTCTCTCTCTCTGACCCTCCCCTGCTCACACTGCCTGTCTCTCTCTCAGAAATAAATAAAACATTAAAAAAAAAATTTTTTTTTAAAAAAAGAAAGAGAAGGAGAGAGAGAATTCCAAACAGACTCGGCACTGCCTGTGCAGACCCTGACACGGGTCTTGAACACAGGAACCACGAATTCATGACCTGAGCTGAAACTAAGTCAGATGCTCAACCCACTGAACCACCCAGGCACCCTGGTTTTTTGTTTTTTTGTTTAATTTTTTAAAATGTTTTATTTATTTTTGAGAGAGAGAGAGACAGAGCATGAGCAAGGGAGGGGCAGACAGAGAGGAAGATGCAGAATCTGCAGCAGGCTTCAGGCTCTGAGCTGTCAGCACAGAGCCCAGCGTGGGGCTCGGACTCACAAACCATAAGATCATGGCCTCAGCCAAAATCAGACACTTAACCAACTGAGCCACCCAGGCGTCCCTCCCCCCCTTAATGTGATTTCTAGAATACTCATATACATGTTTCACATTAAGCTTTTGTTGGACAACACCAGTTTGAAACTTAAAAGACCAAAAAGGGAGCTTTCTTCCTCAATATTGTTTGGGGCTAGTGCTCTTTTCTATGAGGTCTTTAGGTATCTGAAGGATCCAGGCAATGTCTTAGCTACCAAATTGTATATTGACCTTTGCTTTCAAGCACTGTCATCTCTGTCCTGTGAAGGTGATCTCAGAGTAATGCCCTGGTTTGGGCCTCAGTATGTACTTTAAAAGAAAAGGGCATTATGTTTGTGCTATATTTACTGCAGAGAGTTTGCACATCTCAGGATGGAATAAACCCTTTGATTTCTTTGAAGTTTCTTTGAAGTTAATGGTTGACCAAGTATGGCATGACCTTGGAAATAACATGTGGCTTTAGAACAACCTTATCTAGGGGCGCCTGGGTGGCTTAGTCGGTTGAGCGTCCGACTTTCGCTTGGGTCATGATCCTGCAGTTCGTGGGTTCGGGCCCCGCGTCGGGCTCTGTGCTGACTGCCAGCTCAGAGCCTGGAGCCTGTTTCAGAGTCTGTATCTCCCTCTCTCTCTGACCCTCCCCTGCTCACGCTGTCTCTCTCTCTCTCTCCTAGAAATAATAAAAAAAAAAAATTTAGAACAGCCTTATCTTCAAAATTTGTACAATGTCTCTGGCACCATAAAATTGCACGATCATGTATTTGCCCGTGGGGCCTGCCTTCATTACTGGCCAGGAGAGTTTGATGCTGCAAATGTGATTGTAATGTAAAAGGCAATGATACTGAAGCTTTTTCTCACTTTTAAATTTGTCGCCCTTCAAAGATGTGTAGTTACGAATTGGGAGGTTCTGGTCACCCTCCCCATGAGCCCATATTCTTTAATAACAGTCTCTTATGAGGTTGCTTTTGTGTTTTAAGTTCCTGATCTTATTTGCTTTTCCACTGCAAATGCCAGAGCTTCACCTCCGTTGGGCTGTGATAAGCTTTTTGGCGCAGGTTCTCGGCCGAGCCCTCGTCCTCGGAGCTCTGGCTGCGGAAGGCAGTTCTTTGGCATTAGGTGTGCCCAGAATTCAGAACTGGAGAGAGGAAGGAGGCAGGTCTCCACGGCCGCTGTAGAGGCAGCCTCGGCCACAGCAGCGCAGGCCCGTACCCGGTATTCCACCGGGAAGAGAGAGCAGGTGAGCGCGGCCATCGGGATTTCTCGAGCTCCCTCGCCCTGTGCCGCGTTCCCGCGCTGACTTCGTGGCCGCTGCCGGCCCGGCCCGCGGCTCCCAGGCTGCGAGAGCCAAGCGGGCGCGGGCCCGGGAGTGCGGGGCGCGCGCCGGCTTCTCCCCACGCCGCCGCCAAGGCCGGGGCGCCCGGCTGCCGCGGGTCTGAGCGGTTCCGGGTCCCCGCGTGCTGGCGAGCCCGGGAAGCGGGCACGGGCTTTGGTTCGGGCCCGCTTCGGACTTCGTTCTGGAACGGAGCGTCTCGTGGGCGTCTGGCGGGCTTCCCCACGCTTGTGGGCGCCCGTGCGGCCGTGGGTTGAGCGCGGCTGCTCTCCCGCGAGGCGATGCTTCGCCCCCTGTCGTCTTCTGGCCTGGGCGTCTCACGGCCACCCAGGTCTGCCCCCCGTCCGGCCGGAGGTGGACGGAGCCGTGACTGTGCCCCCTTCCACGCCGCGAATGTGCCTGGAGCCCGCGTTTCCTCCCTCCCCAGGGCTGCCGCCCGCCGGCTAGACAGCCGTGGGTCCGTCTGCTCTCGGAGCGCCATCTGCAGAGCTCCACACCCCCCTGCCCTACACGCCGGGGCTGGGGTCCACCTGAGTGCTCTTGCTGGGTCGCCACCCTGCCCCGAAGCAAGGCTCAGGCAAGGTCCGGTCACGCTGCCCGGAGGCTGTGGCTCGTGGCCCTCCCGGAGCCGCATCTCTGGCCCAGGAGGACCCACACCCCAGGCCCTGGGCTGCCTCGTGCCCTCCCCGTCCCTTTCCTAGCCTTCTCCCTCCCCTCCTGGGTCAGCTCCCCCACAACAAGGTCTGTCCAGCTGGGGGGGGAGGGGGTCCAGAACAAAATTCTAGAAGCTTCTATGCCTGTGAGAGCATAGAAACCATCTGGGTGTGGTCCTGAAGTAGCGCCTGGTGGCCCGCACTGTCTGCCATGCTTTGGATACATGCGGTGAGAGAGGGAGAGAAAACTCTTTTTTTAAAATAATTTTTTTAGGGGCGCCTGGGTGGCTCAGTCAGTTAGGCGTCCGGCTTTCGCTTAGGTCATGATCTCGCGGTTCGTGGGTTCGAGCCCCGCGTCGGGCTCTGTGCTGACTGCCAGCTCGGAGCCTGGAGCCTGTTTCAGTCTGTGACTCCCTCTCTCTCTGACCCTCCCCTGCTCACGCTGTCTCTCTCTCTCTCCTAGAAATAAATAAAAAACAAAAAAAAAAAATTAAAATAATTTTTTAAAATGTTTTATTTATTTCTAAGAGAGAGAGAGAGAGAGAGAGAGAGAGACAGTGTGAGCAGGGGAGGAACAGAGAGAGAGGGAGACACAGAATCTGGAACAGGCTCCAGGCTCTGAGCTGTCAGCACAGAGCCCGACGCGGGGCTCGAACCCACGAACCATGAGATCACGACCTGAGCCGAAGTCGGATGCTTAACCAACTGAGCCACACAGGCGCCTCGAGGAAACTCTTAAAATTCATTGTTGACTATATTTTTGATCTTCTGTCCTTCACACAGTATTTATTCATTTTACATGAACCTCAGAGCAAAAGCAGGAGATGGTACGCAAGGCCAGAGCGAGGGAGCTCATCACTGTTGGTTCACTTTATAGCCAAAGAAGCCTCCCCTGGCGTGTGACCTTGGATGTGTCCCTTCATCTTCTGCGCCTCTGCTTTTCCCACTGAGCAGTAAGAATGATGCAGGTGCCTCTCTGGGGGCTGTGCGGGCTCCGGGAGTTAATACCTGCACAGCCCTGTGGATGGATTTGGGACATAGAAAGGACTCAGGAGACCTGTTAGTGGCCTGCTTTGGGCCGGTTCATCTGGTGCAGGAGTTAAATCATTATGGTTGCATTTATATCTTCCTATCCATCTAATACCGTCAAATGGTGTTATGGCGTGGCTTTTCCTAAAGCAAGATACTTCCTCTTTTTTGTTATTAGATGATTCTCTACAGGTAGAAGGAAAGGCTCCAGTGTGTCTTATAGCCAATACTTAATTTTCTGGACCTGTTAAAATAAATTTTTATTTAAATTCCAGTTAATTAACATACGGCGTACTATTAGCTTCAGACGTACATTACAGTGGTTTAGCACTTCCACACAGCACCCTGTGCTCATTGTGACAAGTGCCCTCTGTACCCCCATCACCTATCTAATGCTCCCCCACCTCCCCTCTGGTAACCATCAGTTTGTTCTCTCTGGTTAAGAGTCTGTTTCTTGGTTTGCCTCTCTCTTTTTTCCCCCTTCGCTCTTTTCTTTGGCTTGAATTCCCACATGAATAAAATCATATGGTATTTGTCTTCCCGCAAATACTAATTATCTGGACCTTTGAGGTCTCTCTCCGTTTTGTATATTCACTCGAGTACTGAACCTCCGTGGCCAAAACAGACATTTTCCCTTAGATTCGGACACCCTGACTCCTTTTTATTTGGGCAAGTTGCTCTGTATAGTTTCTGTTTCCCCACATACCTTCTGTAGGACTGTTTAGTGGCTTCTTTTCTTTCTGATTATAGAAACAAAGTATTTCTATATGAAGTAGAAAACGGCTCAGCAGGCCCATGAAGAGTGGATTTATGAGAAAATCACACTTTCTGCTTTGACAGCCTAAGTAGGAAAGGGACGCTTTTAAATGTAAAGTGGGAAGCCTGTGCACAGGCAGGCACCGAGTGGGACTATAATTGACCTTAGACGCAGCCACTGAGAGTGTTTGTTTTCTCCTGGAGCCACTTTTCTGTCTCAAAGGGGGTTTCCAAACTCTTGCATGTCACCGCTCCCCAGTTGACAGGGCCTCCATGCATCACATGGGCCAGTCCCCATCTGCTAGTCCCTTTACTCTCAAGGCACTCTCCCTCCTGTGGCAGTAACGGCCTCAGTGTTGCCGATGTGCCCCAAAGCCACCCGACACGGAGGTGATTCTGGTCCACTGTTGCCATGATCGGGAACGGCCGAGGATGCCTGTTGTTGGAAAAGCTTTACTTTGACATTGCCAAACCTTATTTCCTCTCTGGAGTGGGGAGAAAATATTCTAGAATAAATGATGGGTTTAAGAGCTCAAACAGAACACAAAAATCGGCCCTGAATTCATAGCCTGCTCGATTCATGAATGAGGAATCTGAGTCCCCGGGAGCTAAGCGTGTTGCATGAAGCACCATGGTAAGTGAGCGCGGGCAGTCTCATCCTGTTTCCTCAGTCATGACCTTGTATCTCTTGTTTAGTCTTTGTTTTGCAGTGCAGTGAGGCATTCCGTTAAATGTCAGGAGAGCTACACTCCACAGCCCCCACCTACTTTCAAGGGAATATTTAATTTAAACCCACTGTGTTGTTTAAAGATGAATAGTCATGATTTCCATTTGGTTTGGAAAATTGAGAAATGAATTTGCATCCTTTGTTACGAGAGTCATGCATATTCACGTGGGATATGACAGCCCAGCTCTAGGTGTGTTGTACAGATGCCAGCAGCTGGCTGATTTCTGCTTCTGGGAAGTGGAACAGAGGTACTTCCCCCTATTCCTTCTGCTAAGTACACCTAAAACGCTGGACGCTATATCTAGACAAATGGAAGAAGACTGTGAAAGCTAGACAGAAGAAGTCAGACTGGCCAAGTGACCCTGGAACTGAGGAATGACACAGTGGCGAGTTCCCTGACTTTTCTGTGTGCCTCATATAAATCTGAGATTTGGGGGGGGGGTGCCTGGGTGGCTCAGTCGGTTGGGCATCCAGCTTCGGCTCAGGTCATGACCTCGTGGTCTGTGAGTTCGAGCCCCGCATCAAGCTCTGTGCTGACGGCTTGGAACCTGGAGCTGCTTCGGATTCTGTGTCTCCCTCTCTCTCTGTCCCTCCCCCACTCACGCTCTGTCTGTCTCAAAAATAAACATTAAAGAAAAAAAAATCTGAGATTTGGAAGTAAAATATCTGGCAGCCTGGAAATGCAATGGTCACAGGTAATAAAAGCCCTGGCTCCGCCCCCCACCCAAACAAACAAAATCACCCAACAAAAGCCAAAGGGCCAGGCAGGGAGTAGCTGAACAAGACTGAGAACTTAGAGACAACAACTGCTACCCCCAGTCCAAACACAGAAAGGTGTCCGGGGCGCCCAGCCCCACCCAGAGAAGGCCAAGTAGGAAAGGCCCAAAAAGCTGGAACTCTTAGCTTCGATGACCATTAACAAGCCCCCACCTCTCTTGTGGTGTAAATGGGGCCCCGTGGGCAGCTAGACTTCTACACGCACCCTGTGCTTCTCCCCGTCCCTTCCATGGTGGTGTCAGCAAAGGACTAGTGAAGAGTCACACTTCCACCCCTGGCAGAGATAATGAGGCCGTCCACCCTATGGAGTTACTGAAGACCATTTGGAGAGCTGCCATTCCTCTCCAGCAGCAGTGAGGAGCCTCCTTCCTGGGGGTCAACAGAAGCCAAGTGGGGAACCTACACTTCTCCCCCTACCTGGCAGCAATAGTGCCACCTTGTTTTCAGAGAAAGCCAGCTAAAACAGGCTTAAATAAGACCTAAAGTCTTACAACACAATGTGAAAATGTACAGGCTTCATTAAAGAAAAAATTGCATACCAAGAACCAGGAACATCTCAAACTGAATGAAAGTGGCCAATCAGTGGATGCCAACACTGAGATGACAGATATGACAGAAATATAGGCAGTATTTTGAAGCAGCCTTGACAAAAATGGTTCAACCAGCAATTCTGAACACATTAGAAACAAACAGACAAAACACAGCAAAAAGCCTTAGCAAAGAAGTAGAAAGTTTTAGCGAAGAAATAGAAGCTATGATGAAGAACAAAATGGAAGTTTTTGAACTGAAAAATATAGTAACTGAAGCTCAAGAACAGGATGAAAGAGTAGAGGAAAGAATAAATGAGCTGGAAGACAATAGAAATTACCAATGTGAACAACAGAGAGAAAGCAAAATGAAACTAAAAACTAAACATAGCCTTAGTGGCCTGTGGGACTTTAATAAGGTATCTAACATTCATGTTATCGGAGTTCCAGGCAAAAGAGGGCTGAAAAAGTACTTGAGGAAATAATGATTGAAAACTTCCCAAAGTTGTCGAGAAACACAAACCTACAGATTAAAGAAACTGATAGAATTTAACGATAAACTCAAAGAAACTCATAGCAAGATACATCCTAAAACAAACTTCTAAACTAAAGGAAAGAAAAAAAATCTTGAAAACAGCCAGAGGAAAACGACACCTTACATACGAGGGAAAAACTATTAAAATGACAGCAGATTTCTCAACAGATAACACATAGACCAGAAAGAAGCGGTACGTTATTTTTCA
This sequence comes from Proteles cristata cristata, assembly GCA_017311185.1. Classification (NCBI taxonomy): domain Eukaryota; kingdom Metazoa; phylum Chordata; class Mammalia; order Carnivora; family Hyaenidae; genus Proteles; species Proteles cristata. Next base: position 43,997 of record JAESUZ010002476.1, read on the forward strand.
AACGCTGAGAGGAAAGAACTGTCTACCCAGAATCTAATACACAGTGAAAACAGTCTTCAAGGATAAAGGGGAAATCAAAACATTTTCAGGTGAAGGAAAACTAAAGACTGGCTAAAGAAAGTTCTTTAAGCAGAAATGAAGTGATAAAAGAAGTACATTTAAAACATCAGAAAAAAGGAATTTGATAAGCAAAAACAGAAGCAAATATAATAGAGTTTTTTTATCCTCTGGTAAATATGTTTCTAAAATAATGCTTGACAGGTGAAGCAAAATTATACCATTGTTTGATGTGATGCTAAATGTACAGAGGGAATATTTAAGGCAATTATCTTGTAAATGGGGTAAAAGGACTTAAAAGGAGATCAGATTAATATATTTCACCTAAACTGGTAAAATAACGATATCAGTAGAGAGTATTAAGTTTTGTATATATCAGGGGCGCCTGGGTGGCTTAGTCGGTTAAGCGTCCAACTTTCGCTTAGGTCATGATCTCGTGGTTTGTGGGTTCGAGCCCCCCCTGCGTCGGGCTCTGTGCAACTGCCAGCTCAGAGCCTGGAGCCTGTTTCAGAGTCTGTGTCCCCCCTCTCTCTCTGACCCTCCCCTGCTCACGCTGTCTCTCTCTCTCTCCTAGAAATAAATAAAACATTAAAAAAAAATTTAAAAGTTTTTATATGTAAAATGTCATACCTACCAACCACTATCAAAGTTATACAAACAGATAACATTCCAAAAACATTAGATAAATCAAAATGAAATTCTATAAAATGTCCAAGTAACCTGTAGAAAGACAGGACAAAGAAAATAGAGACATGAGAGAATCAACAGAAAAAAATCAGCAAATTTAAGCCCTAACGTATCAATAATTACGTCAAATATAAATGGCCTTCATACTCCAATTTAAGACACAAATTAGCAAAGTGGATAAAAAGACAGGTCCCAAAGATATGCTGTCTATAAGAAACCTGCCTTAAACATAACAGTATGGGCAGGGTGAAAGTGGAAGTAGATACATCATGCAAAAGGTAATAATAAAAAAAACAGGGGTGGCACCTGGATGGCTTAGTCAGTTAAGCGTCCAACTTTGGCTCAAGTCATGATCTCACCTCACCTGAGTTCGAGCCCTGCGTCAGGCTCTGTGCTGACAACTCAGAGCCTGGAGTCTGCTTTGGATTTTGTGTCTCCGTCTCCCTCTGTCCCTCCCCTGCTCATGCTGTCTCTCTTTCTCAGAAATAAATAAACATTAAAAAATAACTGGGAATGGCTATATTATAACAGATAAGCTATATTTCAGAGCAAAGAAAATCACCAGAGACAGAGGAAGAAGGCATTACATAATGAGTAAAGGGTTGATCTACTAAGAAGACGTAGGAGTCTTAAATGTGCGTACCAGACAACAGAGCTTGAAAACATGTAGACCAAAAGCTGGTGGAACTGAAACCACAAATAGGCAAGTCAACAACTAGAAGTGGAGACTCCAGCAACCCCTCTCAACAGTTAACGGAACAACCAGACAGATAATCCGTGAAGATCTAGAGAAAAATCAACCCCGAGTCCACCATGGAGAGGCAGTAGAATACTGTGGAAGGAGCCCAGTGCCAGGGTATAAAGGGCCACCGCCATGGGGAAGAACATGAGTTTGGAAAACGCCTCCAAGTTAGAAATTGGTAACCTCGTCAATCAGTCTCTGCCCTCAGAGCGAGGCTTGTCTCTCCCCGTCAGTGTCTGTAGCCCTAGTGTGCGCAGGGCCAGAAGAGGTCAGAGTCCCCCCCAGTCGATCCCGAGAGCTCACTCAATCCTCCCTCCTTTCCTACAGCTAATGGCACGGACACTACTCCCCACCCGGGCGTCTGTCTTAGGCGCTCACGCCGCGCAGTGTCGGGGGCCGGACCCTCAGGCCTCACCTCCCAGCAGTGCGCTTGCATTTCCTCAGCGTTGGCCCACGCTTCTGCATTGGCTGTGTTCTGCAATCATAAGTTGCATATACAATTTAAAGTTACATTTGCACAAAAAGTGTTACCTCTAAAAATATGTAGACCAGACTTTAAACAAGGACAGAATACACAGACTCTCTAGACCTGCTTTAGAATAAGTGACCCTCTGGCAAACCAGATGAATCCAGAAGCAGCGATATGGACCCTTCGCTTTCTCATTTCTTGCCTCATCAGCCATCACTGAAACGTTAATAGCTCGGCATCGGGGACCCTTTCGCGCGGAGGCTGGCAAACCCTGGGCCCGCGGCCACATCTGGACTGCCGCCTGTTATTGTAAGTGAAGTTTTATGGGCGCCTAGGGGGCCCCATCAGAGCCTTCTGGGAGCATGTTGGAAAGGAAATTTTCGAGCTGCAGACCCACTGACTCGGAAGCCCTGGGGGTGGTGCGCGGCCGTGTGTGTCGGAGAAGAGCTGGAGGAGCCACGGCTTCCACCATCCTGCCGTGCGCTGGCCGGTACTGTGCCACAGCAGGGCTTCCCACCTTTGTCCCCTCTGAGCGCGCAGGTCAGCCAGCGTCGTGGGTGCCGTGGCCGTGCACCTGGTGCCTTACTGTGCCTGGAAGTACACGGGCCCTGGCCCCCCTGGGAAGCAGGCACGTGGCGTCTTCTAGACACGTGTGAACTCCTGGAGCGAGGAGGACGGAACCACGGGTGATAGACTTCACGCGTCCTGTGCGCTCCCCCTGGAGGTGGGTGTAAGGTCACACTGGAGACCCAGGCTCCAGGCGTGAACAAGTGCCACGCCCAGGTTGCAGCGAACGCAGGGGACCCCAGGCTGGTGCTGGAGGAGCGCCAGGCAGCCGGGCCGCCACGGCGCCGGCAGCAGACGGCCCGGGGAGGAGGAGACTGGCCACAGGGAGCAGCCCCGTGTTGTTTCCCTCCCTCCTTCGCAGGCTGGGTGCGTCCGGGCTGCAGGGCCTGAGCAGATGCTTCCGGATCAAGAACCTCGCCCTGGAGTCCAGCTGGCGGAGCAGAGAGCAGCCGTCCCTGGGGTATTCTCACTCTTCAAAATCCGAGTTGCGCTCCCGGACGAGAAGGGTTAGCAGTGTCCCGCGGGGCACCCGCCGGGAGTTGGGGGTAAGAGTCAGCAGTAGGATAGTCCGTCATCCTGGTGTTGTTCGGACGAAGGCTCCGCCACGCAGACCGTACAGAGATGTGACCGGAGAGTAGCCCGCCGAAGAAGTGGAACTGCCTCTCTTCTAAGCTAAAGTGACAAGAGTCACTTTGAAAAAGCCAAGAAGCAAGCGGCAGGGATACCTCTGTGATGGAGAATGAACCCAGAGGCAGTTCACGAGGCTGGAACTTCTGGATAAAGGTTGGGTTGAAAGTTGTCCTTCGGGGCGCCTGGGTGGCTTAGTCGGTTGAGCGTCCGACGTTCGCTTATGTCATGATCTCGCGGTTCGTGGGTTCGAGCCCCGCGTCGGGGTCTGTGCTGACTGCCAGCTCAGAGCCTGGAGCCTGTTTCGGTCTGTGACTCCCTCTCTCTCTGACCCTCCCCTGCTCACGCTGTCTCTCTCTCTCCTAGAAATAAATTTAAAAAAATAAATAAAGTTCTCCAGAGAGTGAGAACATGTTAAATACAAGGGGGAAGGTCCCAAGGGAGTGGCTGAATAGAGTCTTTGTTGGGTGGTTATTATGTGTTTATGTGGTTGAAGGGCCAGAGACAGGATGGGATTGGTGTGTCACCCAAGATGTGGATAATAAAACCATGCAGTGAATACCCACGAGGCGACCTTTACAAAGAGAGAGAGAGAGAACCCCCGCTTGTGCCTCCTTCTCCCATTCTCAGGCTGACCCCTCCTCCTCCCCCTGTGCCCGGGTGGTGTTTTCTTTCACTCCGCTGACATGTGTCAGTGACAGCATCCCTGTCTGCTGCCATTGCTCCCTGCTCAGGCGTCAGCTGGGCCGAGGGACCTGGGGCCGAGCTTGTGCCCAGACACACAGCTCCCTCTCTAAAGCACCACGGGTCCTGAGTTCAGGTCGTGTTCCTTCTGCTTGTCGGCAGACACACGGACCCTGCCCCCAGCGCCCACCGCTCAGTGTGGAATTCTGTAACAGCGCCTGGACCGGATCACGGGGCAAGGCGGCAGTGAGGTGGCCTCGAGGGACCGGAAAGTCTCAGGCGGGGGTGCGGCGGTTGGAGTGACGGTCAGCTGCCACCGACTGGGAGCTGCTGGGGCACCAGGCGAGAAGGGATTCTGTAAGTCACAGAGAGTCGACGCTCAGAGAATTATTATTCTCAGTTAGAGAATAAAGCACGTTCCTGAACTGAGTGACTTGTCGAATGCAGCCAGGAGCCAGGATGAGGGCCGGAGCCTTCCTGGAGTTCCAGGGTGCGGACGTGAGCCCGAAAGTCGGGGAAATAGTTGTGTGGGAAGCAGCGAGGAGAGCGGGAGGCCAGGCGTCCCCCACCGGGAGCCTTGGCACGTGTCTCCGCGTGCGGATTCCTTCCCACCATTACTCAGGGTGTTTGCACACTTTCCCACATCCCTAGGAAAATCAGTAGCGGCCTCGTGGAAATAGGAGGAAGTGTTATAATTTTTCTGTGAGAAACGAAGCTTACCAGTCAGCGGAGAGACATTATTAGGAGGAATCCACTGACGTCAAGCAAGGGCAGGAGCAAAATCCACGGACACACGATGTTGAAGGTGAAGGTCAACATTCCTGGGAACGGGACAGAGCAGTCAGGAGGGGAGCAGCCACGGTCAGAGTGCTCATTCTTGCTTTATATCTCTTTCCGTGTTATAAGTGTGGGTCTGCTCTGAACCTTAAGTCATTTTTTTGCAATTAGAATAAATAGCAAAGTGTAAAGGCGTAGTGTACTTTAATCAAATTCCATGAGTGAGGTTTTGAGATACAAGTTTTTGAAACAAAATAAGTCCTTTTGGCCGTTTCAGCATTAAATCCGTGTGGAATTGCTAACTTTGCTGGGAGTTCCAAATGTTTCATTATTCGGATACCACCGTGTAATGCTCGCTCTTGTTTTCCAGGGTTTGAAGATTTGGCCCAGACTCCAGTCCTTTGTAAATCCTGCTAAACTGAATATTTGTTTTTGTTAAACACAGTTTGTAGATATCTGTTGTCATGTGTAGAGAGCATGAAGAATGATGGAAGGCTTTTTAAAGAAACTTGCGATTTTGAGCTTTCCCGAGAATTCCAGTTTCTGAATCGCCTTCTCTTTGGGGCGTTTGGGAAGCACTCGCACTAGGTATAGTCCCTCCTAGGAGGAGACAGAACCGCAGGGCCCAGTATGGCCAGTGCAGCCTCTACAAAGGAGCCTTGGGGATTCATGGAGCTGGACGCAGACCGGAGGGAATGAGAGGGCACCAGATGTCTGAGGCCTGAGCCAGCACCATGTGGTCAGGAGATAACCGCCGATAACATAAGAGGTGACAGTTACAAGAGGTGTTTGGATGGGTGGGGAAGAGGTATTACCAAGTTTCCAATGGAAGCGAATCTTCTTAAAACATATACGGAAGTTCATAAATGCATACTTCTCAGCTGGACTCGAGATGCCAAATAGCTGCTTCCACGATAATGGTAACCATCCTTAAAGCAACAAATATTCTTAAGGCTCGAAAAGCCTAAATGCCTCTGTTTCTTCTATCAAAGAGAGGGGTAGGGATGGGCAGAGGTTCTCGACCTAAGAGGTCTCTCTGGGAGTCCGCACTGGCCATGTCTGAGTGCTCAGCTCAGTGTTTCACACGGAAACTCCAGAAGTGGGAAGCACAGCAAGAATCCGAAGGCAGATGCTGTAACAGCGGCACGTAGAAATATGTTTACATCGTGGCAGATTCTTCCCAGGGCTCTAAGCACTTGTGGTATATATTTAACCACATATATATAAATGTAGGTGATATGCGTCTGTGTGTATCTCCTTGGCTCTGAGGTGAAGTAACTGGACCTTATCCAGGTTGCCATTCTCCACACCCTTAAACCTGAAGCTCACCCGCATTTGTGGTCTGGCTTGGTTCAGCGCTTTATGGGCTTGGCCTCGTTGAGGCCTCACATCGTGTGAGGTTAGGCGTTATTGCCCCAGCTGAAGAAGGGGTTCAGTGAGGAACAGTCACTGATGCAGAGCCCCTCCGCCCCACGGTGGCAGGGCTGGTGGCCAAACCCAGACCTGCCTGTCTCCCCAAACCTGGCCACCTGGCCACCTGGCCACCGTGCCGCAGCCCAGGTGAAATCACCGGGTACTTTCAGCCGTTGGATCTCAGGTTTTAGAAGGGCCTCCAGAGATCGTGGGCAGCCTGTCCCTTGCCCACAGGCAGGAAGTTTTCACCCTCCCGTTGGAGATGACCTGTCCGAGGCGTTAGCGTTTTGCAGGTGCTCTTGCACAGACCCAAGGAGTAAACTGTAAAAAGAGAGGCTGGAGCCTTGCGGTTCCTTCTGCCAAACTGCGCCGCTCATTTCTTGGCTTGCACCGTTAAGAGTAGACAGGTTAGCTTCAGGGATCGACCGATAATTTGCAGAGGTCATCGCGGACCAGACCTGTCTTCGTTCCCGCCCTTGTTTGTCCGATCGCTGCCTGGCACGGCGGACCGCGGCTGTGTTCACGTCCGCCCACGCTGAGGGCTCCTTCTCCAGCCAGGACATTTACAATCAGGTGCAGGAACCTGGCCGCCTTCCTGGTAACGGCGGTCTCACTCTGGCATGCTCGTCCTCCAGAGACAGACAAAGCTGCCTTCAGCGTGCCGGGGGCGGGACGCGTGTCGGCCCAGACAGCGGCAGGGCTCTTCCTTATGGTGGGTGTGCTGTTCGCGTTAAGTGACCTTCTCTTACGAGCCGGAGTCCTCGACACTTTATTTACCCCAAGGCTTCTGAGGCAGAGCTCTGGCACGTTGTACTCCATCCTTCACCTCCCCAGTTTTGAGTGGGACAAACGTGTGGACATTTCCAGCGTGTCCTCTCCGTACCAGAGCACCCCGAACAGCGCCTCAGGCTGGGGTGAAGCGTCGGAATCGGGTTCTAACACACACCCGCTCTTTACTGGTCAAACCAGTCTCCGTGCTGTGGGCCACCCAGTACTTTTATATTCAAGGCCCGTCACCATTCAGAGGGACCAGAGTTTGCCCTACCGCGTCCTGCGTGGCCTGTCTTTAGACCCCCGTGCACGCGCCCAAATAAAAAGGGAGCTAATGAAAGGGGCTCAGACATGAGCTGCAAAGTACTTGGAGGCCTGAAAGATATGATTTAGTAAGAAGGACGAAAACAGCTAATGGTAGGTTAACTGGTAAATTACGGCCACTGCCGACTGTACCTTCCAGAACAATAGTGAATTACGTTTAGTGGCGTGGAGAGAGCTTTCCGTTTCCCTGAATTATCACCCGGGGAGAATTACCGCCCTTTCATATCTATGATAGGAAGGAGCTTTGGGGCAGCGAGAGACATAATGTAGAACTGCAGTGAATGAGGTCAGAGACAGAATTCTAAAGGGAGAGAGAGAGGAGGGCTCAAATGAGAAGAGCACACTAAGGCGGGGGCCCAGAGAAGCCACGGCCAGCTGGCTTTAGTTTCACTGTGTCCCTGTGCCAGGAGAAAACAGGGACGCTTGGCCCCCACCTTGACCCCGAACACTCCTGTGTAACAAGCGTCTAGGTGGAGGAGCAGGACATGACCAGCTTCCAGAACCCACTCTCGGCCCTTCTGATCACGGCTGCTCAAAGATAAGGCCCATCTGTGCCTTGGGTGCCAGGATCAGTTTTCCTGTTTTTGAGCAGTCGACTTGTATGGTATATAGTCTCTTTTGAGTCCGGCTTCTCTTGTTTCGAGATTCAGCCGTGTGATAACGTGTAGGTACAGATGGTGTATTCTCACTGTTGCGCAGGAGTCACAATATTTGACTGTCCCTGTGGGCATCTGCACAGGTCCTAGCTGGTCTTGTTGCGGATACACCCACCATGAGCATTCTGTCTAGCCGTGCCCTCCCCAACCCCGTGGACGCGGTTCTGTTCAGTTCGCACCAAGGAGTGGGGTCGAGAGCACGCGTGTGTCACTAGGGCGGATTTGTCAGATGGTTCTGCTACGTGCTTGCACCAGTTCACACCTACAAAGGTTCGGATTATTCCCTGACCTCGTCAGAACTGGTATTTTCCATTGTAATATTAGGCCTTCCGATGACTCGTAGGTCCCCACGTAACAGAGGAGAAAGCTGAGGCACGGAGAGGCGCCTGAGACCCCAGCCCTCACAGGTGACGAAGCTGGTGTTTGCGCCCTCCCGGCTGGCTCCCGGCTTTGTGCGCCCACCCCATTGTCCTCTTCCCCCGCAGGAGCTCCTTCCTCTCCTGGGATGATCCATGTCGGTCGGCCCTGGCCGCCACCACGCCAGTAGCTCGGTCAGCTTCTGTGGGCCCCCAGCCTCGGAGATTTTAACAAAATCTCCACCACTGGCCCTTCGATTGTCGAACCAACTTAAACATGTAATTTCTGGACCCAGAAAAGCTGCACCCCAAATCGTACTTTGATTTCACATTTAAAATTCCAAATCCCATTGATGATTTCCCAGTGAGCCCCTAAAGCAGCCGACTTGGTTCACTTTGTGTTTGCTGGTCAACCTCTGCGGGACGAGGCCAGTTCCATCAGGCAGCAGGGGAGGGGCTACCCGGGGGGACCCCCAGAGCGCACAGCGTCCTCGCACGATAGGGTCCTCTCTGCAGACGGTCACGGAGACTGCGGGAAATGGACCAGACATGGCAAATGGGCAAGGAGTCGTTTTTCTAAAACAAGCGAGACCTCAAATGTTATGACCATTGGAATGACATCTAATAAGCACACGTGTGTTGCGTGAACATGTGTCCTTAGCATGAAGAAGTAAATGGCTGATACTGATTGTTTAGGGCGACACGGCAGTGCCGGGGTTAATAGTCTCTTTTGTATTTCATGGAAGTTTTTGCAAATTGCTTCCATTAATTAGTTTTGTAAGAGAAAAGATAACCGCTTATGTCTAAAAAGGTAGTTTTCCTTTCATGTTTTTGCTGCTTACATTTGGCAAAAATAGAATTGTAATCATTTGAAGCTCTGGATTCATTATGTTTAAAAATCACAGAACTGTCACGTAATGATTAACGGCAGGTAATGCAGTGAAATGACTAACAGCAGCCAATGTTCCAATAAGGAAATGAATCTATATTAATAAAATAGGACCCATTCCAGAAGTAGAATTAAGGAGATCACTATCTCTGTGTGTGTATAATATAGATGTAGCAATAAGTATGCTTATGTACTTATATCCGTACATGCATGCATCTGTGTGTGTGCAAACACACATTTCTCAAATTCACTATATACACTATATATGTTATTTATCAGTCCACTTCTGCTAATTCTTATTAGTCTGCATTCTTTTTTTTTTTTTTTTGAAGTTTTATTTATTTTGAGAAAGAAAGTGCACGAGCAGGGGAGAGGCAGAGAGAGGAAGAGAGAGAATCCCAAGCAGGCTCCATTGTTAGTGCAGAGCCCGATGTGGGACTTAATCCCGCAAACTCTGAGCCAAAATCAAGTCGGATATTTAAGCAAGTGAGCCACCCAGGAGCTCCTAGTCTCCATCTTTTTGAGACAGACAGGGATGCTAAGGAACTGGGAAGTAAAATGTGTATAATATGCATAGAATAGTAGATAAAGTCAATAAAACATATATGCTAAAGTGTACATTTTGTAAATGTGTATGTTTTCATACAGGTAAATCATAAATGCACAGGTCTGCATGGAAATACACAGAATAATGCCATTGTTATTTTTTGGCAATGATATTATTAATAGTTTTCTTTTATACTTTATTGTATTTGGAGAATTTTTATGATGAAAATGTGTTTAAATGAAAAAAGTTATATGGTCCTAGGTAACATTGGAAACTTGTAAGTGCCCTTTGTAAGGGGGGTAAAGACCCTATGAAGGAGAAGGCAATGTTGTAGAAAGATATTGCTGTTTTCCAAAGGAACATTGAATTGTATTGTTCAAACCACAGCTGTCTTTAAGTAGATAATATAGTAAATGAGTTTTGATTGTTATATTAGATTTTTTTTTTTTTTTTTGGCCAACAATGAGGATGTGTCCTTGGCTTTTTTCTCTTTTCAATGTCTGTTTTATTTTCTCTCATATTTATGGATTATTGGGCCCCGTTTCTTGTCTTAACAGAGAGAAAATGAATCCTTTTATTCTTTCTAGTGCTCAATGTGCTATTCTACTTGAATAGATAATGAGACGTTATTCATTTTGTGCACTTAGTGTTTAGTAAACCAAACAAAGGAATAGAAGCGCATTAGACAGTAAATAAATATAATTTCATCTATTAAAATTTATTTTCTTTAAAAATGTTTTCTGATTATAAACATGTGACGACATACAAAACTAGGAAAAGGATATAGAAACTTAAAGGAGGGCTGCCTGGGTGGCTCAGTTGGTTAAGCATCTGACTCTTAATTTCAGCTCAGGTCACGATCTCATGGTTCACGGGTTTGAGCCCCACGTCAGGCTCTGCACTGACAGTATGGAGCCTGCTTGGCATTCTCTGTCTCCCTCTCTTTCTGCCCCTCGAGTCCTCCCCTTCTCAAAAATAAACAAACAAACAAACGTTAGAAAAGGAAACCTACAACTTCACACACTTCAGAAATAAGCACTCTAGGAAACGGTGGTGAGATGCCTTCTAGATATTCAGCCTTTATTACCAGTTATTCCCTTTCATGGGTATTTATTGAACTTTTCATGGTATGCATTAGAAGAATTTGTGAGCAGGACAGACACGATCCTGTCCCCACGTAACGTGCTGTGTCTGCCCAGGCATCACTGTGCGTGGGGGGAGGGGCGGTATGCAAAAGACAGACGAGGGAGGAGGGGGAGCAAAGCAGAAGAGTCCTCCATCAGTTCAGTGTGGAAAATGCTGTTATGGAAGAATTGTAGTCTTCTAAAAATTGTGTGCGAGTTGACACGCATACATCATGTGTATATATGCACGTGCATGCCTCTGTGTAGACAGTAGACTGGTTTTTACAAACTAGGGTGGCTTTCTGTGTAATGTTTTCGCATGTTAACAGTATGTTAAGCAGTATCATATGTTGTCAGGTATGACTATGGCATGTGATATTGCAGGATCATATTACATCCCATCGTATCATACACATGCTGTTTTTGAGAGAGAGATTGAGAGAGAGAGAGGGTGTGCGTGCGCCAGAGCAAGTGGGGAGGAGCAGAGGGAGACAGAGAGACGGACTCTTAGGCAGGCTCCATGCCCAGTGCGGAGCCTGACGCAGGGCTCGAGCTACCAACTGTGAGATCATGACCTGAGCCGAATTCAAGAGTCAGATGCTTAACCGAAGGAGCCACCCAGGTACCCTGCTTGCTTCTTAACCTAGTTAAGCCTTCCTTGATTATTGGACATTTGGGATATTTATTATTTTTATAATTGAAGGAATGTTGCAGCAGGTATCCTTGTGTATAATGGAATTTGGTCATCTTCTCCAATCTTTGTTCCTTAAAATCCTCTCCTGAAAACAGAATGGCTGGCTGCAGTGTGTGAGATGAAACTCCTCCAGGCTATGGGACACACCATTGCGTAGGTTTCCAGAGGGTCGTGCTCCCTGCCCTTTTTTGATCGCCAGTGGAACACATCGTGTCTGCTGCTTCTGCAGCTTGTGGGCGGCATCCTAGGGCACACGCCCTGGTTGAGATCTTTATGGCAAGTGCTGTTTGGCAAGGTTCTCTGGGTTTTGTCAATTAAGCAAATAGAGTTCATTTCCACATACAACATAACAGTGATCGCAGCCCTGTGGACCTAGTACCTCTTGTGAACTCAGAATAGGAAGTGAGGGTCAAGTGGAGGTCAGAATAACAAACAAGAGCCATGACCTCATTGTCTGGCTTGGAAGGCAGCCAGGACCACCCCAAATATAAGAAACAATAAGCCTTGAGACTTTGTTCCAGAATAAAAATTTGTCATATGAACCCGGCTGAAACTCTCTCCTAGAAATTACTATTGAGCAGTTAGGTCTGACATACCAGATTTGGGGATTTTATAGAAATAGGAATAGCAAACTTCTTTTGTGTTTCAGATATATCAATTTAATCAGCAAGGACAAATAGTTTTCAAAAAATTAAATGAGATGCTTGTTTACTCTGGAATAGTGCTGTCGCTGTGGACATGATGGAGTGTCCATATAAGCACCCTTGTTTCTGATGACCTTGACTCTTGAGTTCTGTAGACCCATCTGGGACACCCACAATGGACACCATGGTTAGGGATGTGAGGCAGTCTTAATGCTTTAGAAGTTTTCTGTCTCTGATATAGATGAGCTATAGCTCATCAAATTTGGGGGCATAATTGCTTTGATGACTACCATAATTTATGACTGCATTCTTGTTTGTTCTATATTTTTATAAACCTCGCCCTTTGGCATAACGTAAATGAGGAAAAATAAGCGGCAGACATCTTGCCCTGGCTTCCTGTGCTTTTTTATGGAGATTCCCGTGATAGGGCAGGTCCTGGAGGCGAAGTGAAAATGAGTGTCCCTTCAGTGTGGAGAGAAAGCCAGTGGATGAGGCTGAACCGGGGTGGGCTGGAGGCGCCATGTCTGTGTGTTGCAGTGCCTCTGCCTGGTGCTTCGCCTTTGGTAACCGCCTTCCCCTCCCTAAGTTATCCGGTAGAAGACCACTGCTCTCTGAGATCAGTACGTTCCCCTGGAATTGCCTCTTAATTAACTTTTCTGGTGCTTAATCATCATAAGCCTTATTTAATGTCTAGGCAACGTAGGATAGTACCGGATGGGATTTCTTCTATTATCAACAAGATAAGGTCCCTTGGAGCCTGTTAAATCAATCCTCATTAGACATTGATTCATGGGACCAAGAATTCAGCAGCACTCTGCCATTTTTATGTTGTAGTTTAGTGTTTAGATGGGCTTTGTAGAGATGCTCAAAAAAATTTTTTTAAATGTTTTATTTATTTCTAGGAGAGAGAGAGAGAGACAGCGTGAGCAGGGGAGGGTCAGAGAAAGAGGGAGTCACAGACTGAAACAGGCTCCAGGCTCTGAGCTGGCAGTCAGCACAGAGCCCGACGCGGGGCTCGAACCCACGAACCGCGAGATCATGACCTGAGTGAAAGTCGGACGCTTAACCGACTAAGCCACCCAGGCACCCCTGAGAGAGAGATGCTCAAATTTAATGGATTCTGGACACCGATCATTTCAGTATGTCCTGAATTTGTGAAGCTTTATAGCAATAGTGTGTTTGTGGTATTCATGTGTCAAAGTAAAAAGAGAGAGGGGGTAACCAGGATGTTGGGAGCAAAATCCAGAGCCTTTCTGAGTGTTCACACTCCCATTCCAAATAGCCACATAAAAAACAAACAAACAAAAAATTGGGGCAGAAATTAGAAAATACCATATAATGTGCATTGGCACTATTAAAAATCATGCTATAGTGGGCTCGTATGTTACTGGGTGAAAGTATAAATTGTTATTTGCTTTCTGGGGAGAGGAGTGGCTATAACTATCAAAATCACAATGTGTGTAGCCTGTATATAACCCAGTGATTTCATCATCTTCAGAACTATCCTGCAAATGTACTTCACACATTTGAAATGACATATCTGAGGTTTTAACAGTAACATTGTTTAAAATATATACCACTCAGTTATTGGGGAAAAAACTGGCATACCTGGACAATGGAATATTACATTGTTAGTACTTTATCAAACACTAATATACAAAGATCTCCAAGATACGTTAAGTAAAAAATAAGTTTCAGGACAACTGAATGATACAATTTTGTCAAAAAGGAACAAAAAATTTAAAAACGTACAGAGAGACAGAGAGAGGGTGAGAGAGAGAGAAGGGGAGCCAGAAGAAAGTATGCGGAGGGGGGCAGAAATAGTCTGTATATGGATGAAATATCTCTGGAAGGGTACATGGGAAACATATGATTTGGTTTGACTGTAGGGAGGGCTGTCGGTAGCTAAAGGACAGAATTAACGGGGAAGAGTCCTTTCTCTCTTTTTAAAAAATTTTTAATGTTTAATTTTGAGAGAGAGAGTGAGAGAGTCTGAAGGGGGGAGGGGTAGAGAGACACAGAACCCGAGGCAGGCTGCAGACTCTGAGCTGTCAGCACAGAGCCCAACGCAGGGTTCAGACCCACGAACCTTGAGATCATGACCCGAGCCAAAGTCAGGCACTTAACCGACTGAGCCGCCCAGGCGCCCCGGGAGGAGACCTTGCATTGTAAACCTTTCCATACTTTCTAACTTTTGAACCACGCCACAGTAAAACAATTGCAAATGCAGCCTCAAAACATTCACAAGTCTTAATTGCTTATGGCGTTGTTGGATGAATAGTAAGGGTTCATCACAAGTTTATTTCCTTTTCCCTAAATTGTAAAATAAGGCTATCGTACATATCCTTGGAAGAAGTATTGTTTCTAAGTTTCTACTTTTCCTTCAAAGCAGGGTACTGAGAGAAATATTTACTTTTTTGTCCTTTGGGATTTTTTAATTTGAGTCGAGTTGACACGCAATCGTACATTGGTTGCAGGCGCACAGCATAGTGATTCACCAAGTTCGTACATTATGCTGTGCTCACTGCAGGCATGGCTGCCATCTGTCACCGCAGTGTGCTATTACTATGCCACTGACCATTGTCTGTCACTGTGTGGCCCTGAACCTTTATACACATATAAGTAGACTTCATTCATGCTTCGCTGGAACTTAATTCTTCTGCCTTTATGGAGTAGTGTGTTGATAAAATATTAATGTTTTTATTAGTTCCATTAAGCCCTGACTGGTACATCTGGGAAGATTCTCTAAGGTGACTTGATTGGGCCCCCATTACAGAATGTGCATAAGGTCCATAGCTAGTCAGGGATGCCTGGCTGGTTTCATGGGCTTTTTTGCTTTTTGTTTTTTCTGTGTTTTTTTTTTTTTTTGGGGGCGGGGGTTAGGTGTTTGTTTTTTGTTTTTTGTTGTTGTTGTTACCCTAAGGATATATTTTTGGCCTAAGGAATCACGGTTATTCCCATGCTCTTAACTTCATTCCAGAGGCCCATCAAAATAATAGGAGCTTCATCAACAAGCCAGAAACAGGAATACCTTCTAGTCCTCAACCTAAAGGACTCCTCGGTCATCTGAGAACTCAGAATTGCTAAAATTCTCCAGTCAGTTAAAAATTTAATTAAAAGAGAGACCTCAGATGAAAGGAAAATGAAATATAAAATAAGTGGTGAGTAATTAAACTTACAAAATTTGAGTTAGTGTTAAATCATTGTTCTTAGGATTGTACAACTTAACATGACATCATTATTAAGTGACATTTAGAAAAAGCATTAGTATTCTAATCTGAATAATAAGGCTGTGATTCCTTCGTGTGGCAGTGGGGGGTGGGAATAAGAAGGAAAATTTCATCAGCATATCTTCAGATACTGTTTTATTCTTTATGATGATAGAGAAAATAGGATTAAATAGTTTAAAAATAGGCAGGTAATTGCTTTAAAAATTGAAGAGACGACATAGGACTTCTGGATGACCAGAGAAAGAGGAGAAAGATCAAAGCCAGCTTTGATCCCTACAGGACAAGATCCTGGAGCTGGTAGGAGGCAAGGGGACCAGAAAGCACAAGAGAAAATGACCCAGGAAGATCAAATGTAGTCTCCCAGGTTCTGTGAATTTGTTCAAGTTATTTATTAAAAAATAAAGGCCCTCAAAGTTAATAAATAAAGCAAGGTCGGGGGCACCTGGGTGGCTCAGTCAGTTGAGCGTCCAACTTCCGCTCAGGTCATGATCTCACGGTTCATGGGTTCGAGGCCCGCATTGGGCTCTGTGCTGACAGCTCAGAGCCTGGAGCCACTTCCAGTTCTGTGTCTCCCTCTCTCTCTGACCCTCCCCTGCTCACGCTGTCTCTTTCTCTCTCTCTGTCAGAAATAAATAAAACAGTAAAAAAAAAAAAACAATGTCAGTGCTATTGCCAAAGACCCACTTAGACAAAGTACTGTAGAAAAGATAAAGAAATGAATGTGGTGGTTAGCAGAATTTTAAGATGATCCTCAAGGTCCAGTCCTTCTGGACAAGCCCTGCATACCCCCCCGCCCCCCCCCGGCCCTGCAATCGTGTCATGTGATTTGGCACAGCTGACCCGGAGGAAAGGGAATTGTCCAGAAGGGCCTGACCTAATCCCGTGAGCCCTTTAAAAACAAAGTGTTTTCTCTGGACGATAACAGAAGGGAAAGTCCGAGGCACCACAAGTGTGACAGAAGGGACGTTCCCTGTCACCAGGAGGTCACGGGCCACATGGCAGGGACCGGAGACCGGCCTCTAGGAGGGAGTCCCAGCTAGAAGACAACAGGGACCTCAGTCATGCAGCTGTAACCGACAACCTGAGGGAGCTCGGGGAGGGTGTCGCCCTGGCCGGTGGAGTCCTCTCTGGGATAGACGCTGGCCGCACCTTGCTTCAGCCCGACGAGAGCCTGAGCAGAGGCCCCAGCACGCGGAAACCCCTGGCCCGGGGAAGCGTGAGGTCGTCCCTTTAGCAGCATGCTGGTATTGCCGCGGAGCTTGTGGCGGCTCGTTCTACAGCAACAGAAGACACACACACACGTACAGTCTAGACCAGAAAGTTGGCGTGGCTGTTAATGTCAGGCAAGTTCAAGTTCACAGCAAGCAGCATTAAATGGGACCAAGTAGGCTTTTTATTTTTACTAAAAAAAATTTTTTTAATGTTTTATTTATTTCTGAGAGAGAGAGACAGCATGAGCAGGGGAGGGTCAGAGAGAGAGGGAGACACAGAGTCTGAAACAGGCTCCAGGCTCTGAGCTGTCAGCACAGAGCCCGACGTGGGGCTTGAACCCACGAGCTATGAGATCATGACCTGAGCCCAAGTCGGACGCTTGACTGACTGAGCAACCCAGGTGCCCCCCAAGTAGGCTTTTTAATGAAGGTAATTTTAAATAAGGTTAGTTTGGTGTGAATTGGCCTTGCCTTGGGGCTTGGTCACTTCCGGCAGAACTTTGGACACACGAACTTGGTGTTTAGGAAGGGCAGTGTCTGCATCTGTATCATGGCTGTAACAGCATGAACCTCACTGAGGCGGCACAAGGACTGAACCACATGTCATATCCAAACCTGAGAAACCTGAGCTGTGTATGATGCCACAAACTCTAGTTAGTGATTTCTCACCGCTCGGAATCAGCTCTTTTCCAAGAGCCCATTAGCCACCTGTTTCATTGACTGTCTTTCCAGATTTTTTATCAGACATTGATTTTAAACTTTATAGTTAGACAGAATCTACCTTCTTCTCTTCTCTCATGTGAAAAGTGGAATACCACTGATCTGACTCAGAACTCTTGGCGTCCATCCTCAGAGACTGATGACAGTGATTTGGGATCACATTCGCAGCTTTTGTGGGGACCCTGATGCAATTTGTCTCAGGCAGGCACCTGGAAGTCAGTATAAGGCACCTGCGTTCTATTTTGTCTTAACTCATTTTACCTCTTGTCTTGGATTCCACTTTCTTATTTAAACTGGAAAATAGTTTCTCCAGTGGAGAAGATGAGAAAAAAGAAGGTGTCGGAGCGCTCTGATTTTCCACTCGCATCCATGAAACAGCATTCTACCATCTGCCCCAAACTATCACTTTTTGTTTCTTATTCTCATTGCCCTGGACATAATTTTAGATGCCATTTATTTTGAATGTCTTAGCTTAGTCTGAGCTTTTCTGTAAATATTCTTGTACATCTTTGCCCCTTTTTAACTATATGTTTAAATATATTCTTTTCAAAAACATGAGTTCTTCCATGTTTAGTTTATGCTTTTAAAAATATGACCTCATTAGAACATCGGTCAGCCTTTGCACACGGCTGATATTCCATGTTTGTTAGTCTGCGTGAATGAGTGAATGAATCAGAGAAGTTTTCCAGATAGCCACACCGGTAATTACTTAACATTTCTTACCTTTTCTTCCTTATCAAGGGCATTCACTATTATAGGCTCAGTTTTCATTTATAAATATT
The DNA here is from genome assembly GCA_017311185.1 of Proteles cristata cristata. Taxonomy (NCBI): domain Eukaryota; kingdom Metazoa; phylum Chordata; class Mammalia; order Carnivora; family Hyaenidae; genus Proteles; species Proteles cristata. Next base: position 61,968 of record JAESUZ010002476.1, read on the forward strand.
CCTTTCTGAGTTGTCCATCACAGGCTTCACCTTTTGATCACCTTTTTCCATGTTCTAGACAAATATACTTTCCTGAGCTCTTTTCTGCATTTGATCACACCCAGCTTTTATTTCTTCACCATTACAAATTCCAAGTTTCTGTGATCCCTTTCTTTCAAGCCCGTGTCTTTAGCATCAGAGTGACTTTTTCATATTTTGGTATTTCATCCCAGCTAGGATGGCTGGGATGACTGAGTGTCTCTTTCCACTTGGTCTTTCACCCTGAGCTCCTTTGCCACATGGTAGCCTCTGGATTTCAAGAAGAGAATAGTAAGTAGAAGCCAAGGGCTCTTAATGAAGAGGATCAGGGTTAGGCTGATGTTACAGAATCTGGTCTGGATCACCCGGCGGAAGAACCAAGTGGCACTCGGAGATCTTGGAGGGCGGGAGGTTTATTTTACACCCATGGGCTCCGAGGAGATTATTCTCCAGAGGTCAGAGCCCACAGCATCAGCAGAGGGAGCAATTTATAAGCTGTTACATCCGCCTTCTTTATTAATGTGTGCGACAAGCAAGGTGAGAAGAAGAACCCGGAAGGGGGAGTCTTTGATCAGGGGACAGGAATTTCCTTATCAGTCCCATCGGCCATCTTATACCAGATTTTTCCCTATCACTAATAGACTCCAACTCTTGATGAGAGATGCTGCCGAGGCCTGGGGTAAGACTTATTCTCCGTAGATACCCAGTTCCACACATTTTCCCAATAATTGCTGATTGTATTGGGCCACATGACACATAAATCTAAAGCAAGTGAAAATAGTAGAATTGTTAAAATCTTGGAACTGGGGGTTATTTCCGATTATATCTTTTTGTTTCCAGGTTTAGTGCTCTTCACAGAAATCCTCCTTCCAGAGATGCAGGGTCACAGAGAGACTGGTGAATAGTGACCAGCTCAGTTCATGTGACTTGTAAACACTGACCGAGAGTCAGAAGCCATCTCAGTCCTTTCTTCTCAGGAGGCTCGAGAACAAGGTAGCTTTATCACAGATTAGGTGCATTTATTCCGCCAGGGCTCTAGTTTCCGATCACTGATCTAATGCTGCTTTGTGTACTGATTTTCACAACTTGATATGATGTGAAAACAGAACTCAGGCCTCTGCTCTTGCCTCCATGGTTGATGGTAAAGAGTGAACCTTCGTCCTGGTGACTGGAATAAGCTGGAGCTTTTTTTTTTAAATTAAATTAAATTAAATTTTAAAAAATAGTTTATTGTCAAGTTGGTTTCCATATGACACCCAGTGCTCATCCCCACAAGTGCCCTCCTCCATGCCCATCACCCCCTTTCCTCTCCCCCACACCCATCAGTCCTCAGTTTATTCTCAGCATTCAAGAGTCTCTCATGGTTTGCCTCTCTCCCTCTCCCCCACTATTTCCCCCCTTCTTCTCCCCCACGGTCCAGCTAGAGCTTTTTAACAACTATGCTGTCTGAAGTTTGTCGGTGTAACTCATTGGACGAAGGGGAAGGAAGTTGATGGAATTCAGTTGGAAATATTATTTTTAAAACTCCCAGATGGCTCTAATGGGTGTTCAGAATAAAGAAGTACTACTTTAGAACAGGTGTTACCTTTGTCTGTAAAGGACCAGAGACCAAATATTTTAGGTTTTGGAGGCCACAAGTTTTCTGTTGCAGCCATTCAACTCTGCCTTCGTAGCGCAAAAGCAGACATGGACAGAGTTGTAAAGAATGAGTGTGTGTATATTTCTCTAAACTTTATTTATGGACATTAAAATGAGCAGTTCCTGTAATTTTCACATGAAATGAAGTATTCTTTCTTTGGGATTTTTTCAACCATTAAAAATGCAAAAACCATTCTCAGCTTATGGTGGGTCTTAGCAAAATGGGTGGTGGACCTGATTTGGCCCACGGGCCACAGTCCACTGACCCAAGCTCTAGGCACTTCTGATAAAAGATCTCTCCCTCTATTGTGGTATAATTCACACGCCATAAATTAACCCAGTTTACGTGTGCAATTCAATGATTTCGAGTAAACTTACAGATTTGCGTGCAATCATGACTACACCCAGTTTTAGAATATTTTCATTACCTTCCCAAAGATTCCTTATGACTATTTGCATTCAGTTTCTTTTCCCACCCCAGTGCCAGGTGACCACTCATCTGCCTATCTTTGTAGATTTGTCTTTTCTGGGTGTTTCTTATACATGGAATCGTACAATACATCATCTTTTGCATTTGGCTTCTTTCATTTAGCATACTGCTTAGGAGTTATCGTGTGTTGTAGCACACACGAGTAACTTTCTCCCTTTTATTGTTCCACAGTATTCTTGTACAGATATACCACATTTTGTTTGTCCATTCACAAAATGGGTTGTTTCTATTCTTTAGCTATCACGGATAATGTTTCTGTGAGGACAGTCCTCTTCATTTTTCCTTGGCTGAGTTTTTTGTGAAAGAACTTGGATTTTGTGGAATCCTTTTTCTGCACCTGTTAAAAAGATCATACATTTTTTTTGTCCTTTTCCTACTAATATGGTGTATAACCTTAGTTGGTTTTCAAATGTCGTAAACTTGTGCTCGCTTCGGCAGCACATATACTCAGATGTCGTAAACTGAGTCATGGTATATGATCCTTTTTTTGTGGTCCTGGATCTGGTTTGTAAAACCTGTTAAGGATCTTCGTATTTGTATTCCCGGGGATTACTGCTCAGTAGTTTTCTTTAATTATGATATCTTTGTGTAGCATTGGTTTTTGGCACTTGGTATTGACCTCGTAGAATGAGCTGGAATGTGCTCTCCATTTTCCCAATGTTTGTGAAGGATGGATAGCAATGTATTGTCTCATTTGGCAATGTCTTCATTTTGCCTTCATTTTTGAAGGATAGTTTTGCTGGGTATTGAATTCCTGGTTGAAAGGAATATGGATAGTGAAGGTCCTTTCCAGTCTCTACTGAGCATGTGTGCAGCCTCGTGCGTAGACACTGCCTTCCAGAACCCCAGGGATATGTGGGAGTTGACGAGCATCTACTGTGCCTTCCTCACCTGCCAGGTCTCTCTAGTAAACTTCTGGCTTGTCTGCTGCTCTGTTGTTCGGCTCAAATAATATCACAACTTGTCTTTCCCCGTTCTCTTGCCTCTGGGATTGCTCCTCTTTCTGACTGGGCCTGGGAACACGAGGTTTTTCTGTGCTCTGCTCCAAATCAGAACGGCTTCCTTTGGCAGCCAAACTGCATGTCTTCATGGCTTGCTTCACCTTGTGGGTGAACTACCAGCTGGCCAGCAGGGGTGGGTGTGTACGTGGGGGTCTGCCTCATGCTTAGACGTGTAGACTCCTTCTGTTCTTATGTGAGAATCAATAGTGTTATTTGAATAAATGCTTCTTAATTTGCTATGTGCCTTTGGACCACTACCAGAATCCTGAAACGGTTGCCTTTGACTTTTTTTTCTTTTGAATTTTGTCATTGCTTTTTGGAGAATAACTCTTTTGAATCTTATCATTGGGGGATTTGTTGAGCTACTCATGCTGCCATTCTGCAGCATTTTTAACTTATTGATGAATGCGTCCTTTTTAGTCAGCTTATGGAAAATCTATTTTTCTGTTGTTACTATCAACAAAATCTATAACAGGATCATTGGCTCAAGAAACCTTACTGGATTTTATTCATGGTACTCAAATGTGCCACTAAAACAGTAAGAGGACTTGTGTGGAGGAATGCAATTTTAATATGAAACAATTAAGTATTATTAAATATACATAGATTGAGTAAGTGATAGCATGAATATATTTGTGTATAAAATAGTTTTCTTTCTGAGCAATAGTCCTCCTGTCTAGCACCATTGCACAGAGTTCTTTCTTGTTCTGGAAGAGCCCTCAGTGAGCCAGAGGAATGAAGAGCCAGGGAAAGCAGTTGATCCCTACCCTCCTTAATTCTTGGTCTCGGCATTCTCCCTGGAGATGAGAAGGACCTCCAGTAGACATGACCATGGCCGGCCACTCTAGTCCCCATTACTGGCCATCACATCAGAGAGTCAGTGGGTTTGGGTCTTGGAAGTTAGCGAGAAGCGGGACCTACCAGCCCCACCTCATGACCACGGTTCTGTCTGTTTATATAGTGTCCCCTCCCCACCCTGTTCTTTCCCGCACCTCCCTTATCATGCTCTCGAAAGGCCATCACATCAAAGTAGGAATCAATTCTCACTCTGTGTTTATTCCAGAGATGCTCTTGTAAGAAGCCTGAGCCCAGGTGGTAAAGCCAGCAGTGAATTTTATGTAGGAAGGCAAGGTTGAGTGAAAACAGGCAGTAAACTGTTTCTGCCTATGATTAGGCACTTCTTCTGTTTCCTTTGTTTTCCTTATCCAGGCATTTGTAGTTCATGAGCAGGTTGGCTCACTTTCCCTTCCTCAGCCAGCAGACAGAACTTCGGGAAATCCATACAGCTTTGCCAAGGAGCTGTACCCACCATGAACCTAGTGTGGCTAGTTTCTATGTCTGTGTAGTGCTGTTGGCACATTTGTTGGGCATTTCGTTGGCAAAGTTCCAACTGAGAAGACTCGAGTTTCTGGGGTTCCATGTGGTGGTTTAGCCAGAACAGGCTGCTCACTGGGGAATCAAGACAGAGGCAGATGTTGCCTTAAATGCGAGCTTACATAAGCTGTGTTAGTCAGTGCTGTGTTTTTTTTTAAGTTTTTTTATTTATTTTGAGAGCGAGAAAAAGGGCACAAGCAGGGGAGGGGCAGAGAGAGAAGGAGAGAGAGAATCTCAAGCAGGTTCCGTGCCATCAGCGCAGAGCAGGACACAGGGCTCAATGCCCTGAACCGTGAGACCATGACTTGAGCCTACATCAAGAGTCAGATGCTGAACCGACTGAGACCCCCAGGCGCCCCTGGTTGGTGCTGGTTTTAAACAGTTCCCTTTCCCAGGGAGCTGGTTGCAGGCTGGATTTCCTCCTAGACATCAGTGCGTCCCCCCTGCAAAGGGGACTCTGTGCAGACAGGAGCCTTACGGCGAGGAGAATTGTCCTGTGATTGTCGCTGTGCCTTTAACGTCCTGCTAAGCGGAACAGCACTGTGCAATCTCTTGGCCCCAGCAGCTTCCTCTTCCCATCCAAATCGAGGCACACAAACACTTGCCTAACTATGGTCTGGATCCAAAATGTTTATCTGGCAGACCTGTGCGAGTCGAATCCTCTGGAAGGAAACCTAGCTGGAAAAAACATCTTAGAACATTGTGTCCAGGGTTGCCGTCAAGGACCGTGTTTCCCACACACGTTGTTTTCCAGGCAGATTTCCTTAAGGTTCCCTGCCCCCCCCCGAAGATTGGCGCTTGTGGGGAGGGGGGGACAGTGGCAGGAGGCCCAGACGGCAAAGGGACCCACACGCGTCTCCCTGGTGATGCTTCTTGATTCTTGGCACCTCTGTTTTCCTTCAGAAGGGACTACTTGAAGTGGCTTCCTGCTGTCACCTCCTCCAGCAAGGCGAGGGGAGACTGGGGGAGAAGCCACCAGAGGTGAGCCGAGGTGACTCTGCAGGGAAGCACTGGGGGTTCCTCCCGCTCGAGGCCCACTTTCCTCTGTGCTCTGCAGACGCGGCAGGAAAGTGCCTGCGTGGTTGAGGCCCAGGCGTAGGCCTCGGCTCTGCAGGACGAGTCAGCCACAGCCCCTCGTTGCCTCTGCCGCCCTCTGGAAGGTTCCAGATTTGGATTTTGAACGATCCCCTCCATTTCCCGTTGGGGTGTCTGGTGTCAGAGGGTCACACGGCTGCACCTCTTTGCCCTGCCCCATCCTGTCTCGTCCGGAAGTAGCTCCCCCCGCAAGGCGCGTTCTCCTCTTCTCCGGTGAGGCAGCCCTCCTTCATGACGCCGTCAGCCACGTCTTACAGCGGGACCGTTAGGTCAGTGTGTGGGGAATTGAATCCAAAGCCGTCGCCTCAGGAGGGACCGATGGCATAAGGATGCCACGTGGCTGGTTACATGGATGGAGCATCAGGATTGAAATAAGTATGTGACTCTGTTTCATGAACAGACGGTGAATGCACTTCCTTAAAGGACCTACCAAGGCCAGTTGTGAGCAGGTAGCGTAGCCTGCTGATGCAGACACATCTTCCTTTTTTAGTTAATTTTTTTTTTGAAAGAGACAAAGAGACAGAGCACCAGCAGGGGAGGCGCAGAGAGGGAGACACAGAATCTGAAACAGGCTCCAGGCATGAGCTGTCAGCACAGAGCCCGATGCGGGGCTCGAACCCACGAACCAGAGATCCTGACCTGAGCCGAAGTCGGACACTCAACCAACTGAGCCACCCAGGCGCCCCCAGACGCTTATTTCTACCCCCTTAATCATCTGGGTACAAACTGCGGACCCACCGTTTTTTAGCTGATGACCTTTGGTAAATAGTAATTCCTCAGAGCCTCAGTTGGCCCATCTGTAAGAGGACTGTCCTAATGCTCTCCTTCTCACGGTTGTCAAGAGGGGCAGGTAGGGTTATGCACATAAAACTCCGAGGTTTCGCCTGACGTGCGACTGTGCCTGGTAAGGGTCGGGGGTTATTGTGTCTCAGCGGAACCTGTCGTTCTTACGACTTTGGAACTTTGCGTTTTCAGTGTTTACGGGACTAACAGTTAAGAGATGGGGAAGAACTCGGAGACATCAGCAGCTCTGTGTTCTCTGAGGTCAACAAAGTGTCAGGAACGGGGCGTCTTTAACATTTGCCGTGATGCGGAGGCTCCTGTGAGTGAGAGGGAGCCGCGTGCTGGTGCGGAGGTACACAGCCCCCCTCGGAGGCCTCAGCTGCCCGCAGAAGGAAGGGCTCAGGCACGCCGGGGCAGTTACCTCTGCTGAAGACATTGCTCCAGAACTTTCTCCACCTAGGATGTTCCCGCGTTGGGACGAGAGAGAGAGGGAGACACAGAATCCCAAGCAGGCTCCAGGCTCTGAGCCATCAGCACAGAGCCCGACACAGGGCTCAAACTCATGATCAGAACCGTGAGATCGTGACCCGAGAGAAGTCAGGCACTTAACCTACCGAGCCACCCAGGCGCCCCTAATTTTTAGCTTCTAATTACCATTATGAGCAACTTGAGTTCCATTCTGGTTGTTTTACTTCAGAAGAAAGCTTTTTTAAAAATTGTTTACAAAGTATTTTAAGCAGTACGAATGGCACCCATGATAATAGAGCAGGTAAGGAATTGCTGCTGTGCATTCCAAGCAAAGAGGCGGTAAGATAGTCCGCAGTGCGCTAAAGAGGCTGCGGAGCGGGGCCCCGCTGCGCTGACTGTAAGGAGGAAGGACTTCTCTGTTCTCTTAGAGCCTTTTCTGTTATTTTCTATTATTGAGTTGTTCTACATAAACACTTGACATCTGTTCAGGGTGTTTGGTTCCTTTTTTTAAAAACTGGGTATAGTTTGTTTTTTGCTCACAAAGGAGTGCTATTTAGATGTTGAACTAATGACAAGATTACTGAGACCTGAGTCTGATGCTGTTCATGAAACTCTTACTCCCGGGTGAGCCTGCTGGTAAAACATTGTTCTGGAAGCGCTGTGGCCTTCCAGGAAATCGTCATGAAACCGACCGAAGAAAAGCTTGGAATTCTAGACCGCTTTGGAGCATGCTGTAGTCTGCGGTGGAATTTGTTCATAGCTTTCATGGAAGATGACAAGTTTTGAAGAAGTTTGAAACCTTTCTTATAATCTCTGTTTACTGTGGCTACATCAGATCAGCATAACTGCTTGGAGAATCATGCCACAGACTGGGCTTATTATCTTGGGTTATTTAGATATGTACCCTTTCTAGTTTTGAGAGGAAGAAGGACAGATGTATTTGCTAGATGGGTAGTAAAAAGTCGGTTTACAAACTCACAGTGTTTTAATACATACCTTTGAAATGCTTTAAATTTACAATGAAATTCATATTTGCAGTTGAGTCTGAGGTGCAAGCTAACAATGTTGTGAAGTATTTTATGTAGAAGTACAGATTTATCAAGAATTATTCATGTCTTCGGGGCGCCTGGGTGGCTTAGTCGGTTAAGCGTCCGACTTTCGCTTAGGTCATGATCTCGCGGTTCGTGGGTTCGAGCCCCGCGTCGGGCTCTGTGCTGACTGCCAGCTCAGAGCCTGGAGCCTGTCTCAGTCTGTGACTCCCTCTCTCTCTGACCCTCCCCTGCTCACGCTGTCTCTCTCTCTCTCTCATAGAAATAAATAAAAAAAACATTAAAAAAAAAAAAGAATTATTCATGTCTTCTCATAACTCTCCCCCCCAAGTGGACATGTTACGTATGAAATTTGGTTTTATTGAACTTATTAGTATTTTGACCCAATTGGAGGCAGCCTTCTTTAAGTACATATTTGTGGATCCAGAAGCCTCTAGATGAACCCCTTTGGATGACATCTCACATTTCTTAACAGCATTTCCTGAATGCCACATAACTATGAGTTGTACGTAAAGCAAAAGCATCTTATAGAACTAAAGGTGATTTTTCTCAGTTTAAACTTTGTGTTCTTCCCGTTTGGAGCTACTTAATGATTTGCTATTTTGTCTCTCTATCCCCTGCACCCTAGTCAATGCAGCTTTATTTTTAATTAACTATAGCAATTAATAATATTTTTGAATTCTCAACTTTTTACTTTTGCTGATATATACTTGTATCAGTCCGGGTCACGCAAAGGGCCGGAAGCAGTACAGGATATGTGCAAACATATTGCAAGGAACGAGCTTACATGACTGTGAGAGCTGGCTGGGCAGGACCAAAGTCCACAGGGCCGGCTGTCGGGAAGGGCGGGCTAGGACTCGTGTGAGAGCTGAGCTGCTCCACAGGTGGAATTTCTTCTTTCTCAGCAAAGCCCCAGGTCTGCTCTTAAGGACTCTCAACTGATTGAATCAAGCCTGCTCAGTTCATTGAAAAGAATTTCCCTTACTTAAAGTTGACTGATTATGGACTCTAATTACATCTATAAAATACCTTCACACGACCACCTAGGTTAATGTTTGAAGCACTGTGCACTGTAGTGTAGCCAAGGTCATACATGAACAGGAGCAGTCAAAAGCACGTTTTGAATTCAGCAAAACCCCTGGAGATTTATGCAGAATTGTATTTGTTTCATATCAGCAGAAACCCGTTGTTCTCTTGGTGTTGCAATGAAATGCACATTTGAAAATAAATGTTCAAGTCCCTTCTGTCTTGGCAGAGGGAAAGAGCAGTAGAGAGGCGATGTGGGTGATTGTCCCTTGTTGCAGACTGAGTCTGGAGTTCTCTCTTGTCCAGCAAGAGAGCGGATGCAGGATTGAATACGAGAGAGGCTAATGTCCGGGAGGAGACAAGAGCCCCGAACAGGGGTTTTCTCTCCGTATTTATTGAGCTCTCGAGGTTTTACATATGTGGTGACTGTGCAGAAGAAAGCAGTAAGATAGTGGCCACTAATTTGTGTGTGTAAGAAGCAAAGGGTTTGGGGGGCGAGTGGTGTTAGGAGTTGAGATTAAAGCACAATGATACAGCTAGATGCCCAATGGACAGTGTTTCTCTGTGGACGATACAGTCAAGTAGCTGTTGTCTCCAAAGTATAAGATTGCTGTGCTGCCTCAAGGCTAACAAGGCACCGTTTCCACTAGCTAACCTTGGTGTTTTCACCCCGTAGCGGCTTTCCATCTCTCACTATTCTCGAGCTCTGTCATCCTGTGGAGGCGGCTTCCTGCCCTAAGCCTTGTTTTACTTAGTGACTAACCTTGGGTGCTTTCGCCCTGTGGCAGCTTTCTGTCCTAAGCCCTGTTAATCCATTGGTGCAAGCCCACGGAATTCTAAAACTTATTTCCCTCAGTCCCTGAGATTCTCTGCCCTGTAGCTAAGAGAGGCAGGGCTGTAGGGTAATTCCAGGATTTCAAGGTCAGTGTCCCCCAGTATGTTCTGTCTTCTCTCAAGTTCCTCAGAACTCATCTTTCTGAAGGGCCCTGTTTAATAAGTCAAGAGGGCTTTCCTTGGCTGTTCGGAACAGGTCTATTGCTGAATGATTATTCACAACATCCCGGCTTAAACCCAGAAGCTTTGGAAGCCAGGGGAAGGCATCCTGAACCTTACCAACTATACCTATGATGTTTCCCAAGAATTACCAGCAAAGGGGTGACAGATATTGGGCATTTGAACATTGAGTGACTTCTGCATCCATTTGCTTCTGCTCTGCCTCTGAAAATGAAAGCTTCCTGAAGGCACAGAGTCTATATCCCCAGAGCTGCCACAGTAAATAGCACATGGACCAGTTTGGGCCCCAGCAAGAAATATCGTACTCAAATCAGGATAATTTGAGGGGGGTTCACACAAAGGCCTATTTATAAAGCTCTAGGGAAATTCTAAATGCTAATGTGGCACTTCATCATGTCCAGTGTGGAATTAGGGGAAGGGGAGGCTACCAGAAGTGTGAAGACAATGTCTGGGATGGAGGCATGGTGGCCTCTGGCTAAGGGATAAGCCAGTCCTCTGGAGTTGGAGCTGGGGGAAGAGATACCCTCACCCTGAAAATGGACGACGTTAGCTCCCTCTCTTCACCCGCCTGGGCTCCCCGTGGGTTGAACCCACTAAAATCCAGAGGGCCCAGGAATCTGCTGATGTAGTCCCTTCGGGTCAGTCACTGGGAGGGACAGAGGCAGGTGGATCAGCGGGACAACATTAATGCTCTAGAGAGCTCCAGGTATGTGAACTTGAACAAGCTGAGTAACTTCTCTGAGCTTCAATTTTCTCATTTTCAAATGGGGTGATCCTAGTTATGTGGCTAAGTTAGCTTGGGGCAGGTAGTGTATGCGGGTTCCCTTTGACAAGGGGCGGCATTTCATATAAAGCTGCTGTTGGCATTATTCTGTTTGCTACCACCATTCCTCTCAGCCCTTTTTTTTTTTTTAATGTTTATTTTTTTTTTTTTGAGAGAGAGAGAGAGGGAGAGCGCAAGCCACGAAGGGGTAGAGAGAGAGAGAATCCCAAGCAGGCTCTCCGCAGTCAGCGCAGAGCCTGACACAGGGCTGGAACTCATGAATTGCGAGATCATGACCTGAGCTAAAGCCAAGAGCCGAATGCTTAACCGACTGAGCCACCCAGGCGCCCCTGTCTCAGCTAGCTCTTAACACAGACGTGAGGTTCACACACCAGTAGAGAAAGAGGTAAGATATTTAAGAAGCATTTTAAACTGTTTTAGAATAACCATAGCGTCTTACATACATACATATATATATATATATATATATATATACACATTTTAACCTAAATTCTGATAGTGAATAAAACAAAGCTCCCATCTCTTCTAGAAGCTCCTTATTACCATAAATTTTCACTTTTCCCTACCTAATTGCCGGGGATAAAAAAATAAAAGAAAAGATTAGTAAGCTTCCCCACTTTGAATTCCATTCCCCTACCTACCTCATAAAGGGCAATTTAAAGACAAGGAAAAAGGACAGTAGATTTTAACAGAGAGAGATGGAGACTAACGCACTTTGCCTGACTTCACCGTTACTGCAGTTTGATGTGACGCCATAAAAACTGTGAGCATGGGCGTCGTGATCTGATAAATGTGCCCACCTACGGAATTTCTCTTCTCTACAGGATTTATGATTATAAAGGAAGATTTATAGATATAATAATGTAGCTAGTAGTATATACATAACAGTAGAGATTACTTTTATAAGTTAGACTTTTATAAGTCAGATTGTTAAGTCATATAGAAAGCCAAACAGAAACATCCTAAAATTTCATCTTAGAAAGGATGCAAAGGGAATCTGTTGTCTTTGCTAAGATAGAAATCTGCACCTCTGGGTCCCCCAGTATAGCATCTGATTTTGGAAGAAATCCTTACTGGTTTCGTAGGACAAACACTTGGTGCTGTCTGTCTGCATGGATGAGACTCCCGCCCTGCATAACACCAGGTCGGAGGTTTGCTACAGTTCATCAAGATACACCTATGAATAATTCATGAGCCATCTGTTGACCATGAAGCCAGTTAAGGAATTCTAATAAATGTACAATTTCCATTTCCTAGGGTAAAGCAGTGTTGGAATTTACAGCCTTCCCAAGCAATAAAATGCCAGTTAAAATATAACTGACAGTTACGGGTCTTTGCTATTTCTAAGCATTAGTCACCTCAAAGACAGTATCACATATCTTCTTTTCTAGAACAATCAGCTACGAAATGTTGGCAACATGTTAAACTTCAGTTATTTCTTATAATACAATGTCTTAACTTTCACAGGAGCAAGACTTAATGACTCACAAAGACAATTTGGAATAAATACGGATACTCACCCTGGAATTTTCTCTTTCAATGGCAATAATTATTAACAACACTAGTCTCTTCTCTGAGGTAGTGATTTTTGGCAGTTTCGTTCTTATTCAAAATGTACTAAAGGTGTGGTTATTCATAATACTGCTGTCTTTCCCACCTTGGAACTGCTCACATATGAATTTAATTTCATTTTTATTGGGTGAAAGGGGCATTGTTATCAGCAGAAGGATATGATTTTAAAGTACCACGACACAAAATGATTTTTAACCTGCACTGTTAGGATTCTGAATCATTTTTGAAAATCATAAATAATTGCCTCTTCTGACATCCTGATCGCTCCGGAAAAATTAAGGAAATAAACACACTTTAGAAAGTTTCAAACTCCAAACAGATTTTTGTCGCGTTGATCATTTTTGTTTTTGAACATTCTGTCTCTATATTTTTGCACAGGGACGTGATTGGATCACCCTTTGGTGGATGAAGTGGGAAAGCCTGACGAGCCCGCCCGAGCGGGTTAGGAAGCAGAGGCGCGTGTTACACAAACCTCAGGGCTCTCCACTACCCTTCCGGTCCCTCCCAGGTTTTTCTTCTAAAATGAGAGAATAGACCCTTCTTTTCATGCGGCGGAGAAGCTGGGTTCCATTGGTGAGCCCCACTTTTGGGCCCTGGCAAGTCCTGATTTTATCTCTCATTCCGGCTGACTTGAGTCAGGGGACCGTCTATTAAACTGTCTTTGTATTTTGAATATAAAGATGATGGATATATAATAAGACGCCCATTTTGTAAATAAATACCGGGCTATATATATGTATTTGTACTGATTTTTAAAAGATCTCGAGAGAATTTATTGCTAAAAGTTGAAAATGGTTACCTCTGGGCAAGGTTTGTTTTCTTGATTGTACTTTATTTTCTAAATTTCCTTTAATCACACAGTAGTTTATTATTTTTTTTCAAGGTGGTAGTAAGTGTTCATTTTCCTCCTCACCATGTCTACTAAGGAGCACAGCCAAAGAAAGCACTAGAGAAGTTTGAAAGGGGGGGTGTGAGGGTGGCAGGTCCTCCAGGCCGGCCGCTTGTTTGGCCATTGCACTGAGAGACCCCCAGGACCGGGCCCCCCGAATCTGATGGCGTCAGAGCGCACAGGCCCCAGTTGACGGCGGGACGGTTGCCGCCTCTGGGACAAGGGCGCCCCTGGGGACATGACTGCTGCGCGCTCGGCCCTGCCGGCTCCAGAGCAGACGGCTGCTCAGTGCGCGGGACCAGGGCGCCCCCCCCCCCCCGGCAGACCGCCCTTGGCCTGCGCCTCCACGGGAGGGATGCACACCGCGCTGTGGCGGCTGGGACGGAGCGGCCTTTTGCGGTGCAGATCTGCGTAAAACAGTAGAAGGAACAAAACCTGCAGACCTTGAGGCTGTTTAATTTCTAGGTCAGCCTTTACGACCTGTCGTCTGCATCTTCTGACCTCTTCCTCTGTGCTTTCTTTAGACCAAAACCTCCAGGCTTCCTGTGCAAGACTCTTAACCTTCTCTCCACGTGGCCGGTCCTGGTCACCAGCTGTCAGGACAGGCTCCAGCTTCCCCTTTTCTCGTGTTTGCCGGGGAACTCATTCATCAAGGCCTGTGGAGCCTCTGTTGCCCATGGCCTAGGTCCTGGTCGGGGTGGGTGTCCTCACAGACCCAAGAAAGTAACCTCCGTTTGTTAACAAAAAGGCTCTCCGGCCCTCAGTTCCGCAGGACCTCGTAGAGATGAGGTCAGTGTCCATTAGCCTTCGTCTTCTGGATATAGTTCTGGACTCAGGCTTGATGCCGTGTCGGTATCAGTCAGTAGTAACGGACAGGGGCTGGCACCAGCCGATGCCTTCGAACTGGGAGCAGGGGCGGCATGCAGTGTGCCCGTTCCTTTACCAGCGGCCGTCCTTGTCCTCAGGTGCCAACAGACAAAGTCAGACGAGCCGAGTCTTGTGCGTTGGTGTGCATCAGACCCGTGTCACAGCAGAGGTTTTACTTCGCCTGCATAAGGGTCTTGGCATGGAGTCACTGAGCAGACAGCATCTCAGTTTGAGGCACAAAGGTTAAAAGTGGGTGACGAGAGCTCTGGGCGTCGGGGTGCCGTGCTGTGCACTTTGGCTGGTGTCTCCCACGGCCGCCTGTTGTGTCTGTCTTCAGGTGACCTTGGGGCTGCGCAGAGTGCATGCCCAGTCCTCCCCCCCGCCCCGCGAGGATTGCATCCTGTCTCCTTTACGTGGTAGAAATCACTGCAGACACCATATTCCACTGTGATTGTGATGCCTCAGTGCTGTATGTTTGTGTCGGCATAAATGGTCTTCTCAGAAATTGGGCGCAAGCCTGGCCACGTGCTCACTGGGGACCGGAGAGAAATCCGTTCCAGCCTGAGCCTTGCTCACATTATTGAATTTGAGTTTGGTGCTCTAATCAAGCTGGCAGCTCCACAGTCTTGTCAAAGCAGTTGTTTGGGAGACAGGTGCTTCACAACTTGCCTTTGCGTCGTAGTGGGCAGCGTCACTTTCACACACATGTGACCGGAACCCTCATGTCCATCACCCAGGCCACCCGCCTCTTTCATGTTCAAAGTGGCAGCGTTTCTGCACTTTCATCGTGGTGCTTGATGCTGCATTGCTCCTCCCGCTGGTTTTGAAAAATGGTATAAAATGGAAAGAATTACAGAGAGGGTGCAGCGGGCCCTTGATGGAAACGGCCCATTCGTGTTGACTGTTGAATGCAGTCAAACTCAAAACCTACAGAAGGCTTAGGGCCTAATGTTTTCATATTCTAGAGCTTCATGAAGTACTCGGCCCAGATTTCTAATGAGTTTGTCCCTCATGGGACTTGCAATCTTGAGTGACGAAAACTACGCAGCTAGTTTGCCAAATATCATCAGGTGACAGTCATTTATGACACGTTCTGCTGGAGGCTGCAGGCGACACTTGATTTCCTGGCAATTAATAGTTAACTTTTAAATGGCCAATAAATCAGCAGTTGATTATATTTTCAAATGAACATGACCAGCACAGAAATACTGTGACACCTTTAATTAGCATCAGCATGACACTTTTGTAACGACAATTAACGTTGGTGGCTGAAAGATTTCTAGAAGATCCGTTTAAAAGTCTTTAGGGAATGAAGATTGCTGTGGTCGGTGCTGAGGATAGCAGAGGTGAGCACAGGATTCACATCCAGTGGGGAGGCAGAAATCAGCCAAAGAGTGACAGAAGGAGTGTGAAATTACAGCCATAGCACAGGTGGTGACGAACGATCATAATTTGCTTAGCATTATGGGTTCTCTAGAAGCAGAGCCTGAGGCAAGGGTTCAGATTTCATGATTTATTGGGGGGGGGGGTGTGCTTGTAAGAGAAGGAGAGTGTGCAAATCAGGCCCAGGCAGGGAGGTGAGATCTCAGCTGGACTGAGCTCAGCGTGATGCCATGGGGGGCTCTGGAGCCTGAGTTGTACCCAGAGTTGCCCCACCGTAAGGCAAGGCTGGTCTTTTCGTAGTCTCTCCTGCCCTGCGCTCGTCAGACATTAAGCAGGGTCTGACCTAGAGGGGAGGGGTATGTCCCCCGGGCAAGGGGGCTTCTGTGAGGCCAAGGGCAGTTACCCAGAGAAGGACAGAGAATAAGTGCATCGACCTGTGAGGGGCCCTGGGTGTGGCACCAAACGGATGCTCCAGAGATACTAAGAGAATGCGCGACACAGTGTTCTTCCGTGTTCACAACCCTCTGGGGGCCTTCCATCTCACCCAGGAAAAGAGCCGCATTTCTAGAAAAGACTGCTAGTGCCTGTGGGGCCTGGGGGGTTGGGGGGGCTGAACTTTCCGCTATCTTTACTATTTAAACAGCGAAGTCTGTTTTGGACACTGGTTCCCACTTCTGCATCTGTGTCGAGGCACCTGCTTTTGTCGTCTTACATTTTTATTCCGAAGATCTGTAAGTGCCCGAGAATTTTGCTTTAAGGTACAACTTGGCATATGGTATGACTTTCCTGGCTTCACAGAACTCCTCTTTGCTTCACCAAACGCGACCAGAATTCCTGTCTCCATTTGAAATTGGCCCAGGGTTGAGGAGAGAGTCTTTGAGGTCAAGAAATCCATAGATAAATGTTTGAAATCACACAGAAGTTCTGCTACATACAGTGGACTTCTTCTGGGCTACGCCTCTACCTGTAACAGCTGCCTTTCCTCCCACATTTAGGTTTGTCTCTTAGATCTCTGCACCCACGGCTCTTTCCACAACTTTCTCCAGCGCCTGTCTTTATTACTTGGTATCAGTTAGGTTTTTTCCTCCTTGGATTCTCCACCTGAGTTCTTTCTTAGCATTTTGGTTTGTCCTAGAGCAAATCAAGGGAGGCTTCTGAAATCTGGTCATCGGTCAAAATCCTGTGGTGCCTCCTACCTCCCTTAGTATCCGTGTGGTTGAGGCCTCAGGGTAGACAGGCCTCCCGCTGAGGACATTGTGACCCATCCTTGGAGATGTTTTGAGTCATTGTCATTATCACCCTGGCTGCTCAATCTGAAACACTGCCAAGTTCCTGGAGAGACTTACCTGACAAATCTCTTCCAACTGTAGGAACATATATTACTTATGAGACATATCTAAGGACCGATTTAATGGTGGAGGTTAGAACGCACCAACTCGTGGTTTCGGTATGCCAGTGGGAGGGGGGCAAGTTGGGGGAGGGCTTCTGGCACATTGGAAGAGCTCAGGAAATACATGGAGGCTGAATAAAAGTGAACTGGCTGGTTTGGAGAATACAGATAAAACATTTTGAGTTGTGAAGACCTGAAATACCAGAAGGAGAAGTGGACCTGTAAACTTGGGATTAAATAAACTGTTATAGGACTCAATTTCCTCATCTATAAACTAGGAGCAAGACCTGTCTCTTAAGAGTATTAAAAGAAATGATGCATATAAAGTGCTTAATAGAATGATGGGCTTAATGTTAGGGTGCTGTTTGGTGAGATATGTACAGAGCAGGGAGAAAGTAGTCAGTTCTCTAGATTAGTGGGTGGAGAAGTGAATCCAAAAACACTACACTGAATACAGTTAGTGCCCAAGACTTGAACAAGATTTTGTGGTTCTGCCCTTCCATTGATGGTCTGTGTTAGCAGCAACGCCCATGTCTGTCTGGCACTCTGTATGTTCCTATAGGGTGAGAAACTGGACCCTGGTGGGTAGGTTTGATCCCCTATGTGGCTTGGCGTTTTTGTTAATGGAATTTCCAGTTTCATCACCAAAGGAACCACAGACAATTGCAGTTACACATTATTTACAAATACCTGATGGCGTTGATCATATTAAACAACAAGAATTGCTAATCATGTGTTTCAGGATCTCAGGCCCTGCCAAGGCTCTTGGGAATGATGCAAAATATTTTCATAACAAATTGAGTAATTTCAACATCATAAAACATCTATAGGGAAAACGAACCAAGTATATATTATGAATCTTAAAAAGCATTTTAATTTTTTTTTAAAGTAAATCCACGTCCGGTGTGGGGCTTGAACTCAGCGGCCCTGAGATCAAGAGTCAGGTCCTTTGGGGGCACCTGGAGGGCTCAGTCATTTGAGTGCCTTCGGCTCGGGTCATGATCTCACAGTTTACAAGCTGGAGCCGCACATTGGTCTCTCTGCTATTAGCACAGAGCCCGCTTTAGACCCTCTGTCTCCCTCTCTCTCTGCCCCTCCCCACTTGTATGCACGTGCTCTCTCCCTCTCTCTCTCTCTCAAAAAAAATAAATAAACCTTAAAAAAAAAAAAAAAAAAGAGATGATCTACTGACTGAACTGCCCAGGCGCCCCTTAAAAAGTATTTTAAGAGAGGGGGTGTCTTTTTATTATCTGCTCTACATTCACTTTTTTGTGGTTGCCTGAATCAATATCCGAACAATTAGACTTAATTTTCCTGAAAATGGGAATTTCAGAAACACTTCCTGGCAAAACTGAGGCAAAACTGTGTCAGGATTCATGGGCAGATCTCCTCCAGGACTATTTTCCCAGGAATGTCAAACTCCTGGATATAAGATATGTCGGCTCCATCGTCCATGAGTTTGAGTTGTCCGGAATAATGTGGAAGCATTCATTGTGGTGCTGAATGAGAATTGGTGTTTAAAGATTAGAAATATTTAAAGCCTAAAGCAACCATAGAAACCTATTTCTTCATAAATCTTCTTGAAATGTTGCTTTTGATGAGGCGTAATCCATAACCAAATACCATCGCTAAATATAAACTTGAAATACAGGTTTCTGATATTTGAAAAGGTGGGCCTGGATTACATTTCAGCCTTTGGGTCACCCGGCTCCTTCACCCTGCTGGCATCTGGGCAGGACACAGGCACTGACTGAAACATTGTCAGGAAACTATGAAATAGTGCTGCGTAGAAAAAAGAAAATCTAAAACCAAAACCAAACCAAAACATAAGGCATTATTGGTTTCCTTGGTCGGAACTGTTTCCTTTGGATGTCAAGCATACGTGTGTGTGTGTGTTCTCACCTCTTTGTTGTGTAACACGGGTTTTGAGCCTTAAGTTGGAGTAATAGGAGTTACTAACTAGAAGTATTCCCCATCACTAATTATTTGGTTTTGATTGTTATGCTAGACTGTTTTTTTGTCTTTTTTTTAATAGTTTATTGTCAAGTTGGTTTCCATATGACACCCAGTGCTCATCCCCACAAGTGCCTCCCCCGTGCCCATCTCCCCCTTCCCCTCCCCCCACCCCCACCAGCCCTCAGTTTGTTCTCAGTATTCAAGAGTCTTCATGGTTTGCCTCCCTCCCTTTCCCCCACTATTTCCCCCCTTCTTCTCCCCCACGATCCTCCGTTAAGTTCCTCCTAATCCTCCTATACGTGCAAACATATGGTATCTGCCCTTCTCTGCCGGACTTATTTCGCTCAGCATAACACCCTCAAGTTCATGATATGCTAGACTCTTTTTTTTTTTTTAATGTTTTTAATGTTTTTTATTTATTTCTAGGAGAGAGAGAGAGAGAGACAGCGTGAACAGGGGAGGGTCAGAGAGAGAGGGAGACACAGACTGAAACAGGCTCCAGGCTCTGAGCTGGCCATCAGCACAGAGCCCGACGCGGGGCTCGAACCCACGAACTGCGAGATCATGACCTAAGCGAAAGTCGGACGCTTAACCGACTAAGCCAGCCAGGCGCCCCTGTGATATGCTAGACTCTTGACCCTGCTGATCTTAGTTCTTAATGCCTTTCCTGCTGCAGCACGTTAACCTGATGCTTGACCTGTTCTTTTTATTCAAGAAATAGCTTTCATTGTTTCTCATTGCCATGTAAGTCAGGCAGAGAAGGACAAATATCATATGTTTGCACGTATAGGAGGATTAAGAGGAACTTAATGGAGGACCATGGGGGAGAAGAAGGGGGGAAATGGTGGGGGAGAGGGAGGGAGGCAAACCATGAGAGACTCTTGAATGCTGAGAACAAACTGAGTGCTGATGGGTATGGGGGGGAGGGGGGAGATGGGCATGGAGGAGGGCACTTGTGGGGATGAGCACTGGGTGTTATGTGGAAACTAATTTGACAATAAAATATTTGTAAAAAAAAAAAACAACACTAAGTTGTATGTTAGAGAAAAAAAAAAGAAATAGCTGGCAGCCTGCTCCTGGACCCTGGGAGGCACCCAGAGGCGCCCCGCCCTCGCCCTCCCTGAGCTCTAGGGAAGGAATCAATTAACAAGTAAAGGAATGAATAGGGATGTAAAGTGATTAATCACAGATTGTGATCAGACCTGGAAAGACCTACAGCAGAGGAAGGCATTAATGGGAACACATTCTCTACACAATATTTGAGGACGTGAACCTTTAGGTTACTTGATTTCCCAGTGTAAGCAGGACATGAGACATTTAATTGAGGATTAGGTGCCAGAAAATGCTGCCTCCTTTGAGGGACTGGCGAGCTCCCTTCTTTGTATAGCAGAAAATTGTCTAGTTTTTCCTAGTTTCTTTTTTTTCCCTGTTTCTTTTGTCCTCCCCACTCCCCACTCAGATTTCTAGAAAGCTTGGAGAAAACTTTGATGCCCAATTAAAATCTCTCTTCTGGTCAGCGTATTTGTGCAGCAGATGAGCTAAACGGCACCCTGACCCTTGCACCCCCATCCAAAGGGGCTTGAAAAGTAGCGGGTGGTTCTGGGGCAGCCCAGGGCAGCCTAAACAGACCAGAAAAGAGATATTTCAGACCAGAGCAGAGATAGTAGAGATTTTTTTTTTTTTTTTTGAGAGAGAGAGAGCACATGCACAGGTGTACGTGCAAAAAGGGGAAGGGAAGAGGGAGAAGGAGAGAGAATCCCAAGGAGGCTCCACACTGGGCTGGATCTCATGACCCTGCGATCATGACCCGAGCTGAAATTGGGAGTCCAGCGCTCAGCCGCCAGAGCCACCCACACGCCCCAGAGCAGAGATATTTGAAGGGGAGTTTCTCAGCATGATGTACAATGTAACTCACACCTCCATTTCTGCACAAAATTCTCAGTAAAATCGACATTATTCTCTAGTGTTTGGCAGGAATTGGATTTGTGTTTTGGAATGCATCCAAGTGTCAAAGCTGGCCTGAGATTGGCTGCAGAGTTAGCGCAGATGTACCAGAGAGGCCAGCTGTGTTCTGTTTACATCTTGTTCTGGAACCTTCCTTTGCTTTCCCTTATTACTTCTTTTCCTAGTTTATTGATTTTATTGGACGTATACCTTTGCGTGTGTGAACATTGGTGATAGCAGAAATAAATCTCTCTCTCTTGAGTACCCTGAGAACCTAAAGTGTGATGGGCAAACAGACCCAGATTAAAATCCTTGCTCTGATGCTGATCAGCAGTACCGTTGTGCAAGTTGGTCGCTGGTGAGTGGCTGCAGGGCCCCACCCAGATCCTCTCACCAGTCCAGTGTTCCCAGAGCCCAGGGACTCCGAGTGTTGACTGCTGATGGCTCGTAATTGCTCCCATATTAGAATTTTATCCCTAGAGATTACAACCCCCTTGGGTCAGGGGTGGAGTGGCCTCCCACAGACATGACTGACTAATACAAGGATGCAAAAAGTGATGCTCTTTTCTCAGAGCGACCCAGCTCTGCAGTCCAGTCCAGGCCCCCAGAGCTCCTGGGGGGTGGGAAGGAAGCAGACTCCACTGAGATTACATCTTTGCTTGACTCCTTCCCCTTTCCTAACCTTTCTCTCCTTTTTTTGAGAACATTCCTGCAATGAATCATGTGCACAAGAATCCCAATCTCAGTTCTGCTCTTTGGGCCTCTGTTTTCTTATTTGTAAAATGAAGAGAGCTCATCATTGCTAGAATTATTTTGAGGATTCAATGAAATAATATGTGTATAGTGTCCAGAAAGACTTAAAATGTAAGCATTTAGGAGCTAATATTGACTGCTATATGAGGTAAGATTACAGCACATGACTAAAGGAATGTTGAACAACTGAAACCTTATTGAAAACTTCTAGAGTGTCTTGTTATTCACTCTGATGGTGCTAGTCATCATGGTCCAACAGATGACAACAGTCTGATTCTAAAAGCAGTAGACTTTTTCACATTCTTTTTTTAAAATAATTTTTAAGCTTACTAAATTATTTTGAGAGAGACTGAGAGAGCATGAGCCAGGGAGGAGCAGAGAGAGGGAGAGTATCCCAAGCAGGCTCCACAGAGTCAGCACAGAGCCAGACATGGGGCTCGAACTCACTAAACCATGAGATCATGATCTGAGCTGAAATGAAGAGTTGGGCACCCCCCTCATGCCCACAAGACTAAGCCTCCTGTATCCCTGGGCTCTCTCCCCATGCACTGTGGGTCACCCTCTGCTCTGACTCCATCTCCACCTCCCTATCTCCCCCAAACACTCCCACTCTGTCTCCAGGGCTCATTACCACCAGCAGCAGAGGCCATGCACTCAGCTTCTTCTCTGAGACTTGCCATTGCTGTCTCCTTCTTCTACTAAGCTTTTTATAGAGAAACTAAGGCTTAAGTTACATTCATCCAATCTTTGCCCCTCTTTTAAGACAGGCAACTTCCTTTTTTTTTTTAAGTTTTTTTTTTCTAATGTTTTATTTATTTCTAGGAGAGAGAGAGAGACAGCGAGAGCAGGGGAGGGTCAGAGAGAGAGGGAGACGCAGACTCCGAAATAGGCTCCAGGCCCTGAGCTGGCAGTCAGTCAGCACAGAGCCCAACGCGGGGCTCGAACCCACGAACCGCGAGATCATGACCTAAGCGAAAGTCGGTCGCTTAACCGACCAAGCCACCCAGGCGCCCCATGGCAACTTCCATTTTAAAAAGAGTTGAAACTGCTTTCTTTAAAAAAAAATTTTTTTTAAACATTTATTTATTTTTGAGAGACAGAGCACGAGCAGGGGAGGGGCAGAGAGAGAGGGAGTCACAGACTGAAACAGGCTCCAGACTCTTAGCTGGCAGTCAGCACAGAGCCTGACACGGGGCTCGAACCCACGAACCGCGAGATCATGACCTAAGCAAAAGTCGGACGCTTAACCGGCTAAGCCACCCAGGCGCCCATGGCAACTTCCATTTTAAAAAGAGTTGAAACTGCTTTCTTTAAAAAAAAATTTTTTTAAACATTTATTTATTTTTGAGAGACAGAGCACGAGCAGGGGAGGGGCAGAGAGAGAGGGAGACACAGAATCTGAATCAGGCTCCAGGTTCCGAGCTGTCAGCACAGAGCTCAACGCGGGGCTCGAACCCACAAACCATTAGATCATGACCTGAGCCGAAGTCGGGCACTCAACCAACTGAGCTCCCTAAGCGTCCCAAGTTGAAGCTACTTTCCATCTAAAGATACACACTGTTAACGTTTTGGTATTTATTAGTCCAAGTTATTTTTTTAATTAATTATTTTCTTAATTCAGCAAGAAAAGAAAAATAATTGGAAGCAACCACCTCATCTTCCCACCTCTCCTCCAAGGACACCATTACCCGCCCCCCACCAATCCTTCCAGGTGGTGGCTGTTCCGTCTCTTCTCCATTGTGCCCTGAACCTGCTCCACAGCAGAGCCTCACTCCTTTGAAGCACCCTCTCAGCATACTACTCACTATTGACCTTGCTCCGGGCACCTGTCAGCCTGGTAGCCAGGCCCCCTCATTCGCAGAATATTCTGTTACCTAGACCTCTGTCTCTCACTCGCTTTTCCTGTGACCCTTCTGCTTCCCTTTGATGACCTCAGCATCTCTGCAGTGACCCACTGAGCGTCTTCGTCTCTCACTTCTTTGCCTCCCATTATTAAGCTTCCAGTCCATGGTCCTTCTCTGGCCCTTGGCACCCTCAACAGTGCCCCGCTCTTACATTCTTGACCTCAAGCATCGGTCTTCGACCACCGCTTCCTATCTTCTCGTGGCCTCCCTCCATCAGCTCTTCTTCCCTGGGATCCTTGGGTCTCACCTTTCCATTGTCAAGGCTGCCTCTTGTCCTGACTTCATCCTTCCTTAGCTGGGATTTCATTAATGTATTTGGTTTTTGTGCATTCATTTTCAGTCTGTTGGCCTCTGCTTCCTCAGCCACACCCACCTGGGAAGCCCCAGCCCCGGGAACCCCCATCTGCCCTCGGCACCCCCCCCCCAGCACCTGAGCAGTAAGTACGGGTGCAGGGAGATGTACCACCATGCTGACTTTGGGACCGTGGGAGTCAGTGGGCCCTGAGCGCTGCCTGGCGATCCTAAATCATCTCCGTGGTCAGTCTCTGCTCTGCACAGTGCCGGTTATTCACACCTGGTCCCCTGTCCTCCACCCTTCCCACCCCGTCCCCTCCTCACTCTCAGCTAATTAAAATCTTTTTTCCTGAAGATGAATTGTATTTACTCATTTTGAACTAAGAATAAAGCCACGTGTTTTATTAATAGGGGAGTCCTATCCTTCCAGGCGTGGTTGCTTATTAATAATAATGAACCAGTAATTGAAATTTCAACTGGAAGTAAATTGGACCTAAGAGAAAAGTCAGCTAGTACCTATTCAGTTTTTCCCGAATTAAGGCTTAAGTTACATTAGTCTAGTCTTCACCCCTCTTTGAAGATGGGCAACTTCCATTTTATTTTATTTTTTTATTTTATTTTATTTTACTTATTTTATTTTATTTTAATGTTTATTATTTATTTTTCAGAGAGACAGAGGATGAGTGGGGGGAGAGGCAGAGAGAGAGGGAGACACAGAATCCGAAGCAGCTCCGGGCTCTGAGCTGTCAGCACAGAGCGCGACGTGGGACTCGAACTCACAAACCGTGAGATCGTGTCCTGAGCCGAAGTCAGACGCTCAACCGACTGAGCCACCCAGGTGCCCCAGTGGTATCATTTTAAATCACACATCTGTCTGCTTTTAATTTGCCTGCTACATTAGATAACTTGAAGCTGATAACTTAAAAGATTACTTTCGGTATAACTTAAACTATAAACTACAAACACTTCTTTTGTAATGTAAAGCATACTTAATGACTATAATATGAACACTTCAAAGGGGAATCCCAAAGACTCAGAACTTCTAAATCCAAAAGAACTTATGAACGTAACCTTATAAATGCTATAAATAAATATCTGCCAGCTGGTTACCGCAATGGGAGATATTGTCGTCCATAAAGACAGTTAGTGTTTCCGAGCACAACCTTTCCTTGTGGTAGCACAGCCAGGAGGAGTATAAGAGGTCGTGCTGGAAACAGCATCTGCTCCGCCCAGGAAAGGCTCCTTCCTTCCCACGGCACAGCTGACTGTGTCTTCAGTTCCAAAGCAGAGCCTCAAGTGAAGGACCCACACAAGCTGCCCCTGAGGTCCTTCAGTCATGCCTGAAGAGGGGTCCCAGGCTGTGTTTTGGGAAGGCAGACACTATATTCTCAGGCAGACTCACACCCGGGAGAAGATGCTTGAGGGACTTAGGTTTAGTGGTCTCTGTGTTGCTTTCTGTTCCTTCCCTACTTTTAGTGAGTCCTAATTTGGGGGGCTGAGAACCAGACTATAAGCCAAGACATCCGATGGGACCGGTGTCAAACCCTCCCCGTGCGGCTGATCATCTCCGCGCACAGCCCCGAGTGGCCCACAGCCGTGATCACAGGTCTCCGCACGGTTTTACAGATGGAAATGAGACGTGCTTGCTCACTTCTCCTAATCATGTCCTTAGATGAGAAACGTGGCTGGTTACCTCCTCCTTTCTCCTACCCAGGATCTGAATACCTGAAAAATGTTGGAAACTTCTGCATTTCAGTTGCAAAGGAATTCCATAAAGCCCTCGTAGCAGTATTTCCCGAAGTGAGGCCTGCACGGTAGACCAGATGAATGTGGGTGGTGCTGGATTCAACATTCTTTATGTTAATAGCTGTGTTTTTGTTTTAATGCGTATTAGAACAAAAAATTAACAGACATGCCTTGCCCAGTATTTCAGGGATGTAAATACTTGGAATTGGTCAAAATGAAGATAGTTGTTATTTTAGGTGAGATAGTAAGAGCATTAAGTAAGTAGTAGTAAAGTTGGTAAATGCACGTGGCAAAAATCGTGAAAGTAGCCTTCAGACCCACAATGAGAAAGTGATGCACGCAGTGGCAGAGGCCAACAGACACAATTTCTTAACTGGCAAAGGGTATGGAAGCTTTCGAAGACCGTTCCTTAAAACGGAATGACTCAGCGCAATCCCATATGGAGAGGTTTTCTTTTTGGGCACTCGAGTTTCCCGCTGAAAAGTACAGCTGCCGGCATTACTTCACCGTTCATTCTTACAGGGTTTTGTCTCGTGAAGAAATGCTTGGAACCATTGAGTCTTTTGCTTTCAGAGTCCACGAATGACCACCTGGTAACTACCAACTGAATTCCGTCAGTCATTCATTCAACAAACACGGCACAGCACCTTTGTGTGTCAGGTGCTGCGTCAGGGCCTGGGGCTAGAGGAATGAGAAGGTCACCTATCACAGGGTGGTAAGCTTGGCAGTGGCTTATTCTGAAAGCTCATCCTGGCTGTCCTTGTACCCTGACAGGCAGCAGAAGCAGAATAGACCAGAGAAGAGGTAATGCAGGAAGACACGATGGTGGTGGCAGCAATGAAGAGAAATGGGAAGGTTCTAGAGATATTTCAGAGGACATCCGATAGGCCATTGTGGAAGAGAGATAGACGGGAGTCAGGAAGAAGGCTTAGGGTTTTGGCTTCAGAAGCCCTGTGGGTGGGGATGTTAAGTCCCCAGAGCTCACACGGCGCATTGCTGGGGCTTGCATGTCATCGTCCTGAAGGGCACATCCTTATTCTTCTGGCATGAGGCCAAGCGTGTACAAGGCATTTGACCGACATTGGCTCGTGGGCTAGCGGAGAACTTGGTGCATAAGATCGCATGGGTGATTGACCTCCAGGGTAGAGCAGTCGCCTCCACCCCATGGTAAACTTCGTGTTGAAGATCATTTTGAAACCGGACTCCCGTATTTCCTCGTTATTCTAAAGACCTACGCGTAAACACAGCAGGCGCCCGCCCTTCTGCCTCAGGGACATAAGAATGTGCTTGGTGACAGGCAGAGAGCTGAGACCAGGTGAGCAGACTGAGCTGACACAGTACTGGGGGAGGTGCTGAACACGTTTGTCGAATCCAGTGGAGTTTGGTGCCTCACGTCTGACTGGGTTCGTAAACTTCTGCTGTACCAGCGTCTTCTTTCCAAACATTCATTGATTCATTCATTCAAATTCAAGTTACTTAGCAGATAGTGTAGTACTGGCTTCAAGAATAGAATTCAGTGGGGGCGCCTGGATGGCTTAGTCGGTTAAGCGTCCGACTTTCGCTCGGGTCATGATCTCGCGGTTCGTGGGTTCGAGCCCTGCGTCGGGCTCTGTGCTGACTGCCAGCTCAGAGCCTGGAGCCTGTCTCGGTCTGTGACTCCCTCTCTCTGACCCTCCCCTGCTCACGCTGTGTCTCTCTCTCTCTCCTAGAAATAAATAAAA
The DNA here is from genome assembly GCA_017311185.1 of Proteles cristata cristata. NCBI lineage: Eukaryota > Metazoa > Chordata > Mammalia > Carnivora > Hyaenidae > Proteles > Proteles cristata. Next base: position 89,127 of record JAESUZ010002476.1, read on the forward strand.
CATTAAAAAAAAAAATAGAATTCAGTGATTCATCACACACACAACACCCAGTACTCGTCCCAACAAGTGCCCTCCCCAGTGCCCACCACCCACTTAGCCCATCTCCCCCTCCCACCTCACCTCCAGCAGCTTTATGGTAGCGGTATATTTCTTCCCGTTACCTGAGCGACTTGCCCTAATCGAAGGAGCCCGAGAAATATCGGGGAAGTTACTCTGTGAGAACATAGAGCCACAGAGCAGAAAGGAGGCTGTGGTGCCCGGAAGCGTTTCCATCTTCCCCTGTGAGGCCGGCACCGCAGGCCCGCGGGCTGGGCTACACGGACTCTGGCCACATCCCGCTTATTTCTAACCCCCGCATGTGTGTTGCGCACCTCTCTGCTCCTGTGCACTGCAGCCGGCCCCCTCTGTGGCCCACGGCGCGTGACCCTGGGCTGTGAGACGGTCGGCACCAGCTCTGTCCTGGCGAAATGCGTGGAATAGCACAGTCTATGCCCCAGGCTCTAGTTTTACCCTCGGTTGTTATTTCTACAGATAATTAAGGTCATCCTTTGGCTTTGTTAGCCACCCTCTCTTTGTTAATGGCTCCGAGCTCACAGTGGGCGCACAAACTTCATAGGCTGGAACACTGGCAGTTTTCAAGATGATACAGATGAGTGTGTGACGGCGTGAAGGTGGCTTCGGGAGCCGGTGATTTGGAGCAATGCAATCTGACTTTGCGGGCAGTGAAGTGAAGTAGTGCTGGGGGCATCTGGGGTGTCGCTCCTCCGTGTTCCCGGCCCCCCTCGCAGCCGCCGCCACCCACCTGGTGGACATGTGCCAGGCTTGTCTTTTGAGAGTTGATCTATATTTTGCAGCACAGTATATATAACACTGGGTGATATTTTGCAAATCTCTTTTGTGGCTGAATCTCTGGTGGCAACACAAGAATACAGACACGTATGCAGTTGGAAATGAAGTGCCAGGTGGACCAGAGGGGACTTGCTTTACTCTGAAGGACAAGGGAAGTCCTTTCATGGAGAAATGGAGGCGGGTGCGTGGGCTCAGGCTGAGGGAGCTTCGGGGAGAGGGGCTCTCCAGGGGAGGGGTCTCGTGGGAAAATCTCGAAGGACGCAAGAGCGTGGCATTTTCCAAGAACAGCCCGGAGTCGAACAGACTGTATGGGCAGAGCCTGGCAAGGGAGGGGTGAGTTGGGAGGCAGGCGGGCCACGCGGCTCCCGTTACAGCTGGAGAAAGCCTGGATCTGTGAAGTCACGGTAGGCAGGCGGGTAACCCAGTTAGGCATTCAGTTTTCAAGATCCTTCTTGTCGTAGTTTAGAGGAGAGGTTCGGGAAGGGGAAGAATGTCCTCGGTTTGGAAAGAGGTTGTTGCCCTGGTCCCAGAGGAAACGAGCGAGTTGGGAGTGTGGGGTGGGAGCAAAGAGAGGCATGCAGATGCCGATGGCTTACACGCGGGAGCAAGAGTGTGTAGACCGGCTCCTACTGGGCCGGCCTTGATAGGCAAAGAGAGGCAAGGCCGAGAAAATACCCGTGTCCGGCTTTAGCGGCTGGGCAGATGGTGGGGTCTCTCACTGAGGCCAGGAATCCTGGGTTACCAGCAGCTTGGCAGGGACCGATCCAGCATTTAAAATGTCACATGTGAGATGTGTGCGAAATGGCCTCCACGTGTGTCCTTGCGGACTCCGTGGTCGGGCACCCACCTTCTTAGAGAGTTCCGTGGGAAGCGTTAATGGTGCCACCCTGGGATGACCGAGACTGTCAGAGTCGCTCGGGGACGGTGTATATGTGCGGCATTCACTGGCCACTGTCTGCACCCACATTTCGATAGCTGCCGGGTTAGATGGAAAATCCCCGCGGTGCTGTTTCCCTTAAGCCGCCACGTCGAACGGAGGCGTGCTGTGTGCGACGGCTGCAGCAGAGGCTTGGGGAAGTCTCTTTGCCTTGGAGAAGGAACTCGCATTAGTGTAGAGCTCGGGGTCACTGGGAGACAGAGCCAGCCTCTCTTTCTGTCAGCCTGTTTCGGGCTAACGCGTCCAGCCGTGGGGAAAGCGTTTCGGGATAGACCCGATCCGGTGTCAGGGGCAGTAGCGCCGGGGCCTCGGCCACTCATCATTCTCCCGTGAGCTACTGAGCAGACTGCCCTCTGATTTCGCATTTGTTTAACTATGTGAGAAAGTATACACGGAGGAGGACGCTGTAGGAGGCAGTAAGGTGGACGCACGAATGCACACGAGGGCTCCCGGCCTTCGCCAGGCCGGCTCCTTCTGCCAGTGCCTGCGGCCTGGGTCAGACCGTCCCTCGGTACTCGCTGCGTAGTGAGAATTCAGCCTTCGTGAACCTCAGATTCTCCTGCCATGTGCCCAGCGTGAGTCCTGGCCCATAGCAGCTGAAGTAGGGTTCTGCAGAGAAACAGAACCAGTTGGGGTGTGTGTGTGTGTGTGTGTGTGTGTGTGTGTGTGTGTGAGTGTGTGTAAAGAAAGGGAGAGAGAGGTTTTTATGGACTAGGTTCCTGCCATTGCGGAAGCTTCGTAAATCAGAACTCCGTAGGGTAGGTGGGCGGGCCGAGGGGCTCTTGTGGTCCACACGCAGTCCACTAGCAGAACACCTGCCTCTATGTGGGTGGTCAGTATTTTTCTTAAAAATCCACCTGATTTGGGGCACCTGGGTGGCTCAGTCAGTTAAGCGTCCGACGTTGGCTTAGGTCATGATCTCGCGGTTCGTGGGTTCGAGCCCCACGTCGGGCTCTGTGCTGACTGCCAGCTCAGAGCCTGGAGCCTGTTTCAGAGTCTGTAACTCCCTCTCTCTCTGACCCTCCCCTGCTCACGCTGTCTCTCTCTCTCTCTCCTAGAAATAAATAAAACATTAAAAAAAAAAAAAGTAATCTGCTTTATGCAAAGTCTCCTGATGTTAATCTCACCTAAAAAATACCTTGGCAGATGCATCCAGACATGTTTTGACCAATATCTGGGTCCCACGTCCCAGCCAGGTTGCCATCTAAGATTAATCATCACACAGGTGGTGTCTACAAAACACCCTTCAGCCCTGGGGCGCCCAGGTGGCTCTGTCAGTGTCTGACTCCTGATTTCAGCTCAGGTCATGATCCCAGGGTTGTGAGATCGAGCCCCATGTTGGGCGCCACACTGGGCGTGGAGGCTGGTTAAGAGTCTCTTTCTTTCCCTCTGCCCCTCTTCCCTACTTGTGCGCTCTCTGTCTCTCTAAAATATAAATGAATGAATGAATGAATGAAATGCTGTTCGGACTTCCCCGCTCTCCCTGCCCAGTCGAGCCCTCAGAAGGCCCTCGCCCTTTTTTGTGCTTTCTGTCACTTGCCTCCGCACACGACTGTTGTCCTTTTTTGGGCTCTGAACACTCTGCATTCAGGACACTATGCAGCACAATGTAAGCATCTCCATATATGTTTATTTAATAAAGAACCACATAAATTATGTAGGATCCATTTATAAAAGCAAAAGATAGAAAATTCAACAAGCTGTGAATTTATTCATTGAGTAAAAATTTTAAGCCCACAGATACATCTGGAGACAGGCTTCAGGACGCACATCGTAACATGTCGTTAGAATAAAAATATTCACCAGAGCCCACGAAGACTTTGATGCTGTCCTTCTTTGCTGAATGGTCTTTTCTGTGTTCAGCCTGAGACCGTATGTATTCACACGGGCATGGCCGGGCTGTAAGTCCCCGTATGGGCCCTGGTTTTCTCTCCAGGGGAACAGGAGAGCGTGGCCATAAAGAGAGAAGGTACTGCGCTGTGGCTGTGATTCCAGAATCAAGAGGCCGGCGCAGATGCAGAAAGCATGGGCTGGAAGGCAGCCGAGGGAGAGAACTCCTCAGCGATCTTGGTAATGCGGGGCGCTGTAGGACACCTAACGTCACAGCTGTCCGTGTGGACGCTCGCCCTCAGGAGGCCCGCCACTGCCAAGGGCAAACAGATGTGTCCTCTGGTCAGCGCCCTCCCTGCCCTCCTCCAGCGAGAAGTGGCAGAATCACAGGTCTCTGCAGTCACTGCTGCCTCTGGTCTTTCCACTTCCTAGTTCGCAGACAGGGCCAGGCGAGCGTGGGGTGAGACGTGGGGTGATGTTTTGCCGGAGACCTCACCGACTTGGTCTACCCTCTGACTGTTGTTTTTACACCCTTATTTAAGCTCCTCCTGCCCGCTCGGGCCCCAGCTCTGGGGCTGGGGTGGCAGGACCCGGTGTCATAAAGCCGTGGCAAAGAGGGTCAGGAGGGGACGGAAGCTGTGACACAGGGGTTCTCGACAGGAGCCCGTCTCCTGGCTCAGTCAGCTGTGACAGACACGCAGGGAGCCGGCGTCGCAAGGCCCGATGTGAGCCGGCCGGAGCCTGCTGCCGAGCCCTGTCCTGGGCGGCGTCCCCAGGGGCAGGTGGAGGGATGGGAGGCCACTAGCTTCCGGGGTCGTGGCTGGGGCTTCGCAGGGAGTGACCGCAGATGGGGCTCTAGGGTCCACAGGTCCTCTGGATGGACGGTGCTTCCTGGCGCTGGAAGTCCCTCATTTGGAGACGCCACGTCCTGGCGGAAGACTGCGTTTCTCCGTGTTTCCATAACGGGTCGTACTGATACGACCTACTGATGCCATTACAATGATAAAATCCATGGTGTACGGGTGCTGTGACTGCACACTTCGTCTCCAGTCCTTCTGACAGCCTTATGACCTCGTGTTACAGATGAGGAAACTGAGTCAGAGAGCTGAAGCACCTCACCAGGTCAGGATCCTCACCCAGGTCTCTCTGATGCCAAGGCCTGTGCTCTTCATGAAGAACTTTCTTGATCAAGGTGATTTTCCTTTCTCCTCCAAGGGAGGATGAGCCCAGGGAAGGGAATGCTATCCTGGGAACTGGGGAGGAAGGGCAGCAGATCGGAGCCCTGGGAAGGTGGCCAGCCGTTCAAGGGCAAGCCAGCGGGGAGGCTGTATATCCAGGCAGGAAAAGGCGAGGGAATGGGGCAGTGCCGGCCGCTCTGCAGCACAGAGCCAGGAGGTTTCTGGGAATTGCGCCGGACAGCGAGGCCACAGGGAAAGGGCAGTGCTGAGACTCGAGAAATTCAGGCCCTTGGAAACACGGGACACTGGTTTCTGAGAGCCCCCACTGGGGGAGCTCTGGCATCCAGTGCCCAGAAGGGAGGAGAAAGGGCAGAGGAACCCTGGCCACCCCAAAATTCTAGTAGGAGGGCTGCACAGAGGTGACAAATAGCAGGGACCAGTTGTAAGCCCGACAGGGCTGTGTAATAAGGGCTCCTGGTTGACCTTCATGCTTCCCTTTGGTTACAAGAGAAGAACAGAGCGCCCCCTAGTGAGCCAGTGAATGAGGAGAAGCCCATGCATAGAAGGCTGCCCCACAGCAGGGTCGTTTTTAGACCATCTTCACACCCAGCCGCATTCCATGGTGGGTTTAGCATCTACACACAATACTGTGTTTTGTGCTTGTTCCCCAGGCCAGTATGGTAGCTTTAAGTTGAGGTACCTCCCCTGCCCCACTCCCCACCGTAAAGGGGACTTAAGTAATCTTTGGGATGCATGGTCTTCGTTTGGGGCTGCTTGGGCCCTCCCGGCTTCATTTCCATTCCATCTTGCTCTGAATCCCGCCTCTCTCTGCCTCGTCAGCCAGCTTTCCCTCTCCACCCTTGCTCTCCTTGGCCTTGGCCCTGCCTTCCTCTTTCAGAGTGAGGCCGATCTGCATATCAGAAAGAAACCCAGAGTAACAGTGCACACACAGGGTAAACAGTGATTAAACAGGATAGGAGTTTCTTTCTTTCACATACAAGACATCCAGTGGTGGCTTCAGGACTCGTGTGGTGGCTCTCCCAGGTCACTGAGGACCAGGCCCCTATGTTTCTGATCCACACAGCTTCCCAAGCTCAAATCATAAATCAAGATGGCAGCCGGAGCCCATGCTAACCTGAGCACCAAGTGAAATGGGGGGCGGGGGCGGGCGGGGGGAGCAGAGAGACGGAACAGCGCCCCTGCTGGCCGAGTGAGCTCCTTCTAAGCTGCCTGTGTCGCTCGCGTCTCTTCCACTCGTCTCATGGGCCAGAATGTAGTCACGTGGCTACACCCAACTGTAGGAAGTGCGGGGAAGCACGGTCTTTATTCTGGGAAGCAGAAGCCCCGGCTCTGTCACTGAGGAAGAAGAGTGGATGTCTTCCTTCCCCTCCCCCACCCTGTGCCTCCTTGTCTGCAGTGACCAGGCTCACTGTCAGTCATGGTTTGGCTCCCTTCTGGGTTCAGGATCTCAAGCTGCCTGCGTACAGAAGAAAATCAGGACACTTCCTACCTGAACTTAGCACCAAGATGATAGCCAGGCCTTCAGCCTCTCTGTCTTCTTGCAGGGGCAGCAAACACTACCCGCTGTGTTTGCTCAAGCCTCGTGCGTGGACCCGGACACGCTGTGTTGTGATCACACCCGGGGCTGGCAGAGCACCGCAGCAGCCGAAGACAGGTGCGGTGTGCCCTGAGTTTTTTTCTTTTTTTTTATTTAATGAAGCAACCTTTACAAACAGAATTAGAAGCAAGAAAATAGAGATCCTGGGGCATGAAAAAGGTAAACAACACCCGCTCCAACTGTGGAAGCTCTTTTAAGCAAAAACAAATAGAAAGAAAATATGCAAAATGAAAAAGCTCAAAATCTACAGCCTCAAGGTACCCACGTTCAGTGACTTTCAGCCTACGTAACGGAACCGTATTAAAAACAAAACCTCAGGCCAATTCTCAGGGTGTAAAGCTATAAAAGAGGTATATTTTATTTCCGCTCATTTACTTCACATTCAAATGTATTATATTTTCTTGTAAATCCCATCAGTTAAATAATGAAAGAAAGCCACGTTAATGAGCGAAACTATTTGAAATCAGTACGACATGCAGGTGTGGCTTTACGACAGTGTTAATATCCAGTTTATTTTGTGGGCGTTTCCATTCTATCACAGTGTATCTCATAACATCATGGAGATCCGGACGCCCATAGATAATGATTATAAATGGTAACACTGTTTACAGCCGTGTCACAACTACTTCCTCCCCGCTGTGTGGTCTACACGGTAGGAACAGCCTGCCCAGCCCACAGTGGTAAATAACTCTTGACAGTTCACGCTAATCCATGAGGGGCTTCAAGACATTAAATATGCTACATAACAAGAAACAGACCCATAAATGCAGAGAACAAGACTGGTGGGCAGGGAGGTGGGGGATGGGCGAGATGAGGAAAGGGGGGTGGGAGGTACAGGCTGCTAGTTACGGACTGAGCACGTGATGGGATGAAGGCACAGCCTAGGAGCGCAGTCAGCGGTGCTGTAACAGGGCCGCACGGTGTCAGGCGGTAGCTACACGGGCAGCGGGCACGGCGTGACAGAAGAGTTGTTGAACCACTGCGTTGTACACCGGAAGCTTAAGGAAGACACTTCTTTACAAAAAACAAAGCAAAACAAAGCCCATCAAGGCTTTGCACTATAGTCGCAGAATCCATTCTGTTCTTCTTCCCCCTCAGAGAGTTGACTGTGAGTGGAAGTATCTCTAAGGATGAAAGAGATGGTTTTAACTTTCCATGAGTCCATTTTGTTATGCACAACTGAGGGCAAATCCCACCTCACAAAGTTGCCTGCTGTCATTGAGATTTAAGGTGAGAGCAGAGAGAGAGAAAGAGAGAGGGAGAATCCCAAGTAGGCTCCGCACGGTCAACGCAGAGCCCGACACGGGGCTTGAACCCGCGAGCCACGAGATCGCGACCTGAGCCGACTGGGCCACCAGGCGCCCGACCTTGCTGATTTCTCACGAACTCTGCAGGGTGGCTCTGCCTTCTGTGATTCGCTCTGGAAGTGGTTAGGTTGGTCTAAGAAAATCAGGCTGCGGGGGACAGGGGTGGTCAGCTATGAATTGGTTTTGTTTTTTTGTAGGCCACTGTCGCCTACCCAAGAGCCCCAGGAGCCAGGCCCAGTCACCAGCAGGACCCACACGGGAGCCGGAGTGACACTTGAGGCTGTAGCAGTGGCATCCCAGGAGCACCCGCCCAGGGGACGTGGCGTGTGGGGCCGGCAGTCACGTGGTGGGGCACGGACAGAAGAGGGGCGATCTGGGGGCCCCTGTATCCCCCTCTCGCAGGGAGCTGGACCCCATGCCAGAGGGTGCCGGCGGGGGTCCGTGGCTCCTCACCCCGCCCGGGGCCTCCACGTACCCACCACGTGGGTGTCTGTGCTTGTGCGCTCTTGGCAGTTGATCTGGTTTTGTACTTTGTGTCTTTTAAAGCCTTTACTGCGATGCTAATAAGTGAAGTATTTAAGACTGGACACTTCCCACCTACCGTCGTGACATACCTGTGTACAAATTTCATTGAAATCTGTCGCACAAACCATTCTCCACTGTTGCCTGGCTTCCCTCCTCGCCCCTTCACTGAAAGTGTGCTTTCGAAGGTCACCAATTGAAGTAACTCCGGTGGGACATCTTTTGGTTCTTCTGGTCCTTGACCGACTGTGACTGTGCTGTCCTTGAAGACCTCTCCCTGCCTCCAGCCTCCAGCCCTGATCCTTCCTAGCTTGTCTGCAGCCCACGGAGGCGGGTACATGGCTTCTTATCTTACCTCTGCCCGCTCTTCCTAGAGAATCTCACCCGCTCCCATCTCTGTGCTGACGACTTCTGGATTTTCATTTTCTGCCCAGATTTCTCCCCTGAGTCTCAGACCTGTGTGACTCCCTGCTTGTTACACGTCTCTGCTCCAGTATTTTCATAGCGACTGGTGGTGTCCCACCCGGGTTGCGGTCACCGCCAGGCCTACCCATCGTCCAGCTCCTGCACCCCCTTTTCTAAACAACTGCCCTCTACCCAACGGGGTCTGCCTCCTTTTTGCCTCTACCCTGCCCCAAGGGGAGATCTCTGCCATTACCCAGGTGACATGGGTCATGCTACAAGATGGGGTGACTTTGAAGTTATTCCTGCTCCAAAGCACCCACAGTATCAGGCTGGAGCAGACCGCTGAGACCTGGCTCAGGTGGCTCTCCTGTCCTGTCCAGATTGTCTCACGTCCCGTGTCATGAGGAAACTATTTGCAAGGGAATCCTCATCGCAGACTCTGCTTCTGGAGCCTGGGCTAACAGACCTGTCATACTGACAGCTCAAAATGACTATATCTAAGTGTCCCCCACATCCTCACAGGGTGCCTTCTTAATGTACACAAACTTTGAACGCACCCAGTTGAAATTGGTGAATCAGTCAAGTTACAGACTGTACTGTATTTCATGGTCCAGTCAGGTTTCTTGTAAAGAGCTGCGCCAGGCTATCCAAAGCAACTTAAGGGGTTGAACGTATATTCCTAGATTATACATCTTTAAAGCTGGAAGGGAACCTAGAGATTCCATAAGAAGCAAAGCCAAAAGCTAGCTCACACCCCCTTGCGTATCTATGAGCAGAGCAGACATCACTAATCAAATATGGCGCCCCTCCCCAGAGTGTTCCGATGTGCTCACCGAATCCATCCATCTTAATATAGTCTTGGTAAAGCTTCCAGATGTCCACTTCTGTACATAGAGAAGTACAGACAAAGGCACAAACTGAAAGAAATCTATAAACTGAACTTGTTTATAACCTTTATTGGGTTCAGTCCCTTTATTGAATATCTGGGCGAGCTGGGTTCTGATTGAGACAAGTGACTTGCCCGGGGAGAGACAGACTGTTGGCAGATGAGTCAGTTCTCACACCTAACCATACAGACTGATGACTGTGTTCTTTTGGAAATCCTATATACATATTTGCATCTCTACTCCTTTTATTTGAATACTTCACCACTGGAAGTTTTGCTGATGAAGTTACATGCATAATTTCCAAATTCCACTTAATCAGGGCAATTTTCTGGCAAACAGTAGGGAATCTGAGACAAAGGACATACAATTTGTTTTTCCCCCTGAATGTGAGTAGTGTTGGATAAGGAAACGACGGACTCTGGGAATTCCAGAGAGGGCCACGTTTTGCAAGTTTTGAGGGAAGGAATGTATTTGGTTTTTAGTTCAGCAAATCAAAACTCATTTTACTTCTCGCCATTTAGCCTAATGAGTAATCACCTTCTTGAAGCTTTTGTGTTCATCTGTCTTTCACTGATCTGTGACCGTTCATTGGGATTTAGATGTTCCTGTGGATTCTCATGGTCCTTGCAGGCAACAGAGTGAAGTACGAACAGAAAGACATGAATTTCAGGAAGACATGAATTTTTCATGCAGTGAATTCTGGGATAATTTAGATCTGTGTGAACTTTGAACTGGAAGCTTTCTCTTTGCTGTGTGAAGTGTGTGGGTCCTAGCCCAGCAAGGCGTGTGTGGGTCACTGTTCCCTGTCCCTTCCCCGGGGACACCCCTTCCCGGCCACCATGTCATTACATTAGCAACACTCTGATTTCTTACTTTCATCCACGACTGTTTCCCCCTTTTCCCTGAGTGTTGATATGGCCGGTCCTCAGCACTCTGCTTTCGTTCTTATTTCACCCTCAAAGATGTCCTTCCAGAGCTCCAGTCGGTCACTTTGTGTGCTGTTCGTTGCCTGGAGTTAGTGAGCGAGACCCAGACTCACCATACACTCACCTTGTCCTCAGGATACCTGACTTCTTCATGCGCCCAGCACGGGCCTTTGGTCAGTGAGTCACGGAAGCTGACCACCGCCCCCCCCCAACGTTTCCTATATCCTGCTATTTTAGGCCGCAGTTCCTCTCTGATGTTTTTGTCACGATGTGACTCACACCCGCGTCGGTGCCTTGGCTCCCACCGCCACCTCCCTGGTCCGGGCCTGGGCGTGATGAGCCCTTTGTCTGCTTCCCTCCCAGCGCCCATGCCTCCTGCGGGACTGGAGCAATCCAGGGATTCCTAAAAAAGCTCGCTTCCAGCTGTGATGCCTTCTACATCGTGGACAACCGAATCGCTAAAGTGCTTATAAAAGATAAATAACATGAGAGGAAGGAAGGAAATGATTGAAATAACAGTGCCCATCACCCACTTGGTGGCCCATGCTAGCAACCCAACTGCCATCTTTGTGTTCTCTGAATCCCAACATTCTGTGAGACCTACTTTTAAAAAATTTCTCAAATTGGCTTCTTCCTCTTCATTCCCATTTCCTTGGTCTTCATTTATAGCCTCAGCCTCGGTGACCATTCCTGTGACAGAGGTCTCAGCTGGCGTCCCTCCCTAAGCCAGCTAGCACCCTCTCACCCACTCTCTTTGGTCAGGAGTTCCGAAGCACTTCTCACCTTGGCGAAGACCGGCATTGCCTCCTTTTTATTTACTTTTACAAATGCTCACTCTTTTCTTTTTAAGGTTTATGCATTTTGAGAGAGAGAAGAGAGAGAACGCGTGGGGGAGGGGCACAGAAGAGGGAGAGAGAATCCCAAGCAGGCTCTGCACTGTCAGCACAGAGCTCAGTGCAGGGCTCGAACTCACGAACCGTGAGGTCATGACCTGAGCCGAAATCCAGAGTCGGATGCTTCACTGACTGAGCCGCTTAGTTGCCCCACAAATGCTCATTCTTTACAGGACTTCCCAGGCTGTTTACGACCAGCCACAAGCCCCCACCTCTGGCTTGGCCCCCTCCCTGCATTTGACTCCTGACAGCAAGTCAACAGCCCTCCCTTCTCAGCCTCTGTTCAGTTATGTACCTGCGCTTTTGGGCACAGTGGCCTCCCCACCTTTAATATCTTCTTCCAAATACCACATGGTATTATTACATGTGGCATCTTAAAAAAAAAAAGGAAAAAAAAGGTCACTCATAGAAACTGAGAACAGAAGAGGAAGGGCTGCGTGTCAGGGAAATAGGGAAAAATGGTAAAGGATACACGCTTCCGGTAATAAGATAAATGGCTGTGTCCTGGCGCACAGCCAGTGCCCACCCAGCTGCCTCTGGCTGATCTTACTGTGGTGCATAGTTGAAATTCGCCCTGAGAGTGGAGCTTAAGCGTTCTCACCAAAAATAGAAATAATAGAATAAAATAAAGGTTAATATATGAGGTGCTAGACATGTTAATTAACACAGAGGTTGAGAATCCCCTCCCAATGGACACACACGACTGTTCTGTTGTACACTACAAGTACATTGCAGTTTTGTTCATTATATTTAGTAAAGCTGGGGGCAAGGGCCCTGCGTTCTCCTGCTGGCCACCTCCTGTGCTTGCTTTTCCTTGCGGAGCGAGCTCAGGCGCCACAGCCTCTGTAAGCCCGCCCTCCACGTCTCCCGCTCTGCTACCTGGAATGTTATATGCTTGTCCGTAGCTCCTTGGAGAACATTCTGTAGCTTCCCTGTCTTTGTATTTGCCTCCTCCTCAAGGCTGTGAGCTATGATTTACTTTATGTCCCCCAAACCTGGCGGAGAGCCAGACGCAGAATGGGAGCGTAACCATGTTGGGTGAATGAATGAATGAATGCATGCATGAATGAACTTTCCAAGAATAAAGGAATGAACTAAATAATTTCCTTTTGGTTAGAGACACAGGCAAAGTATATTTTTAAAGTGTGGGTGAGCAGAAGTGCTAGAAATTATTCAGATTAGTTAGAGACTCTCTACTTTGGCAAGAAAACCTTCTTGAACATTCAGATGGGATTAGTGAACACAACAGTCAGTGTCTCTAATAGGTGACAGAGATGTATGTTTTGAAATGGCATACTTTGAGTTTTTTTAAAAGTTCCTGTCATATTTGAAGCCATATACTTAATTGTGTTTAACACCAATTTATCCTTATCTAGTATTACTTAACTTTTAGACACATGTTAGATTCAACAGGTACAGCTGTTGAAATTATTCAGTTGAGTTTATTTCTAAAAATAGAATTTGTACTTCCTTACCTATCCCTTTTGAATTTTCATTTGTTTCTCAATGTTTATTTTTGAGAGAGAGAGAGAGACAGAGCACGAGTAGGGGAGGGGCATGGAGAGGGGAGACACAGAATGCAAAGCAGGCTCCAGGCTCTGAGTTGTCCGCACAGCCCAATGTGGGGCTTGAACTCATGAACTGTGAGATCATGACCTGAGCCAAAGTCAGACGCTTAACCACCTAAGCCACCCAGGCGCCCTACCTTTTGAAATTTCTGAACCTATGTTGCCTTTGTCCCTAGGCGAGCTGCTTTGTGACAAGTCTACAAGGCAGTGCTTAAATTTCAAGTGAAGGATGATCATGAAAGACAAGAGCAGAGGGGTGCCTGGGTGGCTTAATATAAAGAAGATAGAGAGATAGATAGATAGATAGATAGATAGATAGATAGATAGATAGATAAATTCATCCATTGATGGACATTTGGGCTCTTTTGATACTTTGGCTATTGTCATTAGAGCTTCTAAAAACATTGGGGTGCATGTGCCCCTTCGAATCAGTATTTTTTGTAACCTCTGGGTAAACACCTAGTAGTGCAATTGCTGGGTCATAGGGTAGTTCTATTTTTAATTTTTTGAGGGAGCTCCACACTGTTTTCCAGAGCAGCTGCACCAGTTTGTATTCCCGCCAGTAGTGCAAAAGAGAGCTTTTTCTCCACATCCTTGCCAACACCTTTTGTTGCCTGAGTTGTTAATTTTAGCCATCTGACAGGTGTGAGGTAGTATCTCACTGTGGTTTTGATCTGTATTTCCCTGATGATGAGTGATGAGCATTTTTTCATGTGTCTTTTAGCCATCTGGATGTCTTCTTCTTCTTTTTTTTTTTTAATGTTTTTTTTTTATTTGTTTCTAGGAGAGAGAGAGAGAGACAGCGTGAGCAGGGAGGGTCAGAGAGAGAGGGAGTCACAGACTCTGAAACAGGCTCCAGGCTCTGAGCTGGCAGTCAGCACAGAGCCCGGCGCGGGGCTCGAACCCACGAACCGCGAGATCATGACCTAAGCGAAAGTCGGACGCTTAACCAACTAAGCCACCCAGGTGCCCCAACCATCTGGATGTCTTCTTTGGAGAAGTGTCTATTCATGTCTTCTGCCCATTTCTTCACTGGATTATTTGTTTTTTGGGTGTTGAATTTGATAAGTTTTTTATAGATTTTTGATACTAACTCTTTAGTTAGTATAGATACTAACCCTTTATCTGATAGGTTATTTGCAAATACCTTCCCGCAATCTGTCGCTCACCTTTTAGTTTTGCTGATTGTTTCCTTCGCTGCGCAAAAGGTTTTTATCTTGATAAAGTCCCATAGTTCATTTTTGCTTGCTTCCCTTGCCTTTGGAGATGTGTCGAGTAAAAGGTCTTGCGGCCAAGGTCAAAGAGGTTGTTGTCTGTTCTCCAGGATTTTGATGGCTTCCTGTCTTAAGTTCGTACAGAGGTTCTTAAATTCGGGAATTGGCTACAAAATATTGGGGGGGCTCCTCAAGCAACAGGAAGAAGGTGGTGGTCCCCAGAGGCCAGTAAGCATAGGAGCTGCTTCTGCCTTTAGGGCTGGGTGGAGAAAAGAGAAAAAGTGCACCTCAGATCCCGCAGGCCTGCACTTGAGGGAGTCGCAGCTGCAGCCACCTTGCTGCTGAAGGAGTCCCCACCGCCAAGAAGGGACCAAGGAGCCACATGCACCCACGGTCACCTGCCTCTACTGTAACAGAAAACAGAAAAATGGCGTCTCCCTCCCACCTTCCAGCCTCACACAGATGCCTCCCATTGGCAGAGTCCAGCCAGCCCCAGCAGCCACGGACAGGTTTCATGAAGTGAGGCAAGACGTCTTGCTTTTTTTCTATTCCTAGGGCCTGGAATAGTAGGTGCTCAGTAAGTGTGGATCTAGTGAATAATTGGCGCTCTAAGCAATAGTGTCCGTGACCATGAAGTGGTGGCTCCTAGCTGTGGATCGGAACACTGTCTCTTTGATAGCAAACAGGTGACATATGCCATCACTTCTCCCTGCCACACCTGTGGTAGACACAGCTAACTTATCATGATTCTCTAGCTCCACGGAGCCTGTGTTCCTCTTAACACATGGTGCTTCACCTACTACCAACCAATCAGAGTTGGCCTGGCAGTGGACCAAGAAACCATGAGATGTTGATAGGCTTTTTAGATGTCCACTGTAGGCAGGAGGGGGCTAGACCAGGTGTTAGACGCCATTGCTAAAAGCCACACTAACCTTGGTCAACGTCCTTAGTCATTTGGAAGATACAACTCAAAACCACCATGAGATGCCACTTCACACCCACTATCACTCAGTGCGCAAGCAACAAGTAAGACTGAGCCTTCTTGTCCAGATACGAGCTCAGGAACCTTCTTGCCATACAAACCCGCGTGATTCAATGTTGCAGATGCTCAGACTGCTGGATTTCTTGCTAAGCCAAATGAATAACTAGTATTTGCATATTGTTGCTTTGGTTGTTTAAAATTTTTAGACAGCTCTAGAAAGCAGAGATTATTATTGTCACTCAAGGGATGGGGCTGTTTGGTAAGTGACTGAGCTCAGCTATGCCCTCTCACCTCTGACTCTAAACCCGTCTCTCTTTCCCACATGGCTGACCATTTGGAGCCTGGTCCTTCCCAGGACATTAGAAGGCAGGCAGCTGGTCTGCATGATTCTTAGGTGATTCTGCAGCCAGCCGCTCTAAGTTGTCCTGTGTAATTCTGTCCAATGTCTTTCTCCGTGAAGTGCTGCAAGGCATAGAATCCGATAAACAAGAGATGGGTCTGGAAAAGGACATGCTACTCCTCCAGCCTCTGGTTCAAGACACTCCATTTGCTAGGAACACATCCTGGAGGGTTTGGTACGGTTTTATTATTAGATACTCCGTTTTAAAATGCCATTGGACTTTGCATCCCTGTGTATCAGGAAACAAAACTCACAAAGCTCGAGTGATCTGTTGGATTGACCTCACGGAGCTCTCTTGATCCCCCAAGACTTTCCTTCCTGGATGTTTTATCCCATTTAATTTAGTGTCTCTGAAATATCAATAGAAGCTGGTCAATTGCTAAGGCTGTTCTTATGTTATTTACAGATGTCAGAGCTGTCAGTGACTCAGCTCATCCTCTGCTCTAAATCTGAGAGTCTGGAGAACATCTTTATGCCTTAAGGGAAAAACAGAGCTCTGTCCTGTCTCCTTGTAAATACTTTGGTCAGCCAAGTATAACTGATCAGCTGGCCTGATGCACCTCCCCTCCTCATTCTGGATTCAGCCTCCTCTTGCTGCCTGGTGCTTAAGCAACAAGTAAGTGTCAGGCACTGTCACGCAGAGCAGTTGGTCTGCTCATACACTGGTGTGTGTCTAAGCCAGTTCAGGACACCTGAAAATTGACCTGCACACACTCCTGGGATGTGTATGATGCACTGTTGTTAAGTGAAAAATGAAGTTCTGAAAGCAGGCATAAATGCATAAATATCCAGCGCAGTATGAAGGTAGGATGAGCTAGCGCAGTCCTTCCCTGTCCAAAGAAACACTAATAAAATAGAAGATTTAACACAAGAAAGAGAAAATATTTGCAAATCACCTATCTGGTAAAGGGACTTCTATCCAGAATATATAGAGAACTCTTACAATTAAAAAAAAATTATTTTTGAAAATTTTTTTATTTTTTAAGTTTTATTTATTTTTGAGAGAGACAGAGTGCAAGTGGGGGAAGGGGAGAGAGAAAGGGAAAGAGAGAATCCCAAGCAGGCTTCACACTATTAGCACAGAGCCCGATGCAGGACTCAAACTCATGAACCGTGAGATTGTGACCTGAGACGAAACCAAGAATCGGATGCTCAACCAACAGCCACCCAGCTGCTGCCCCAATAATCTAATTTTAAAGTGGGCAGAGGTTTGAATAAACTTTTCTCCAGAGAAGATGTGTCACTGGCCAATAAGTACATGAAGAAGCATTCCATGTTATTTGTCATTAGGGAAATGCGATCAAAAGCACAACACGATTCCACCTCACATTCTCTAGGATGGCTGTCATTAAAAAGACAGATGATAGTAAGTGTTGATGAGGATGTGGAGAAACTGGAACCTTCATGTGCTGCTGGTGGTGATGTCAGATGATGTAGGCATTTGGAAGGCTGTCTGCTGTCTTAAAGGCTTCAGCATAGCATTACTATATGACCGAGTAATTACACTCCTGGAATTCCAAATGCAAATTTGCACAGAAACTTGCACGTGAATGTTCATAGCAGCATTGTTTGTAATAGCCAAAAGGTAGAAACAGCCCAGAGGTCTGTCAGTTGATGAATGACTAAATAAAATATGGCATATCCATAAATGGAATATTATTTGGCAGTAAAAAGGAACAATGTGCTGATACATGCTACAATATAAATGAACCTTGAAAATGTGCAAAGAAAGAAGCCAGACAAAAGACCACATATGGAATGATTTCATGTATGTGAAATGTCCAGAACAGGCAAATCCATAGTAACAGGAAGTAGACAAGTGGTTGGCAGGGGCTGGGTGGGGAGGCCTTCCTTGGGGAGGGGCTGCTTGATTGGTATGGAGTTTCTTTCAAGGATAAGGAAGATGTTCTGGAATTAGAGAGTACTGATGGTTACACAACTTTGTGAATGTATTAAAAACCACTCAGTTGTACAATTTAAGGAGTAAATATTACGGCATGTGGCATATATATCAACTTTTCTTAAGTCGGGGAAAAGTATCAAAGAGACACTCCCAGGGGGTGGAAGGAAAGAGAAGTTAAAGCCAGAGTGGTCAGCCTAGTTGGAAGGGAAGGCAGGGGCTATAGGCTCTGACGGCTGGGCTACAGCGTTAATTTCTGTATGGGGGCAGGAGATTGGCTTGAGCCTTTGGAGGACGAGCAGATGGAAATGAGACACATGTATAACGTTCAGCAGGGTCTTACTCTCCATGAGGGGGGCACTGGCTTAGGGGAACTACAAGGCAGGTGATCTTTGCCTAGACCCCTGGGTTGAAGAAAAGAAGTCTCCCATAAGAAATCAAAGCTCAAAGTCCCAATCCTGCAGTGCACAGGGGATTGAAAATCCGAATCTTATTATTCATGTGGCACAGGATTCTGCAAGCTGAGGAGCGACAATGAAGCTGGTCTGGAATCAGTGATCTCTCTGTGATGCCTCGTGAAAGCAGGTGCACGGACATGACACTTGCACAGGACAGGTGCACCGTGGGAGAAGTAAGCCGGGATGGAGAGGGCCTCCCTCAAAGTGATAATAATAAAAGCCACATATTTGAACATTTTAAACCTGAGAATTATCAAATCTGTAAGACTGAATGACAGTAAAAATGTTCTGGGGGCTCCTGGGTAGTTAGGCGTCTGACTCTTGGTTTTAGCTCAGGTCATGATCTTATGGTTGTGAGACTGAGCCCCACATCAGGCTCTGTGCTGAGCATGGAGTCTGCTTAATATTCTCTCTCCCTCCCTCCCTCTCTCTCTGTCTCTTGCTTTCTTCTTCTTCTTCTTCTTCTTCTTCTTCTTCTTCTTCTTCTTCTTCTTCTTCTTCTCCTTCTTCTTCTTTTTCCTCTCCTTCCTCCCTCCTCCTCCTTCTTCTTCTTCTTCTTCTTCTTCTTCTTCTTTCTCCTTCTCCTTCCTCCTTCCTCCTTCTCCTCCTCCTTCTCTCTCTCCTCTGCCCCTCCCCTGCTCATGAACTCCCTCCCTTCCTCTCTCTCTCTCTCAAAAAAAAAAAAAATGTTCTCATTGAAAACCTGTGGGGTGCAGCAAAAGGGATATGTAGACAGTTTTATAGCCTTAAGTGCATATATTAGGAAAGAATAAATATTAAAGGTAAGTGTGCTTTAGGGGCACCTGGGTGGTCAGTCAGTTGAGTGTCCAGCTCTTATTTCGGCTCAGATCATGATCTTATGGTTCATGAGTTCAAGCCACATGTCGGGCTCTGCTGGCAGTGTGGAGCCTGCTTGGACTTTTCTCTCTCTCTCCCTCTGCCCCTCTCCTGTTCACGTGCTCACTCACTCCCTCTCTCTCAACAATAAATAAGTAAACATTAAAAATTATTAAAAGTAAGTGTGTTTTACTTTTTTTAAGTTAGGAAAAAACTGTATAGAGAAAACCCTAAAGACTACAAAAAAACCTACTAGAATTGCTAAATGAATGCAGTAAAGTTGCAGGATACAAAATTATATACAGAAATTTATTGCGTTTCTACACAGTAGTAATGAAGTAGTAAGATGAGAAATTAAGAAACAATCCCATTTACAGTTGTACCAAAAATAATAAAATATCTAAGAATAAACGTAACCAAGGAGGTGATAACTTCAAAGCACTGATGAAAGAAATTGAAGGCAACACAAATGCGAAAATATTCCATGCTCATGGATTGGAAGAATCAATATTGTTAAAATGTCCATACTACCCAAAGAAATCTACAGGTCTAATGCAATTCCTATCAAAATACCAGCAACAGTTTCACAGAACTGGAACAAATGATCCTAAAATTTGTATGGAACCACAGAAGACCCCAAATAGCCAAAGTACTCTTGTAAAGCTAGAGGTATCACAATTGTAGATTAAGGCAAAGCTGTGGTATTGAAAACAGTGTGGTATTGGCACAAAAGTAGACCCGCAGATCAGTGGAACAGGCGAGAAATCCAGAAAGAAGCCCACTCTTATATGGTCAATTAATCTACAACCAAGAAGGCAAAGAATAGGCAGTGCAGAAAAGACAGTATCTTCAATAAGTGGTGCTGGGAAAACTGGACAGCTACATGCAGAAGAATGAAACTGTACCACTTTCTCGTGCTAATACAAAAATAAACTCGAAATGGATTAAAGATCTAAATGTGACACCTGGAATCACAAAATTCTTAGAAGAGAGCACAAGCAATAATTCCTTTGATACTAGCCATGGAAACATTTCTCTAAATATGCCACCGTAGGCAATGGAGCCAAAAAGATGAGACTGCATCAAAACAAAAAGCTTCTGCACAGCAAAGGAAATCGTCAGTAAAACAAAAAGGTAACCCACACAATTGAGAGAAGGCATTTACAAATGGTAGATATAGCCAATAAGGGGTTAATACTGAAACTCCAGAAAGAAGTTAAGAACACAACACTCCCCAAAACAAATAATCCAAAATTGATTTCTGCATGTAAAAATGGGCGGAAGCCTGAGTAGACATTTTTCCAAAGAAAGCACACGCATGGCCAACAGACACACAAAAAGATGCTCAACATCACTAATCATCAAGGAAATGCAAATCAAAACCATGAGGTCTCACCTTACACCTGCCCAAATGGCTGGAATCAAAAAGCCAAGAAATAAGTGTCAGTGAGGATGTGGAGAAAAAGGAACCCTCATGCGCTGTTGGTGGGAATGCAAACTGGTGCAGCCACTGTTGAAAACAGTATAAAGCTTCCTCAAAAACTTAAAAATAGAAATACCCCACGTCCCACTGATCCCACTACTGGGTATTTACCCCAAGAAAACAAAAACACTACTTTGAAAAGATAGATGCACCCTTATGTTTTTTGCAGCATTATTTATAAAAGCCAAGGTATGGAAGCAGCCCAAGTGTCTATTGACAGATGAATGGATAAAGAAGATGTGGTATATACACACAATGGAATATTACTCAGCCGTAAAAAGAATGAGATCTTGCCATTTGCGACGACATAGATGGATCTAGAAAGTGGAATGGTGAGTGAAGTAAGTCAGTCAGAAAAACAAATACCATATGATTTCACTTATATGTAGAATTTAAGACACAAACAAAGGAAAAAGAGAAACAAAACACAGACTCTTAACTATAGTGAACAAACTGATGATTACCAGAAGGAAGGGTGGGATGGATGAAATGGGTGAAGGAGATTAAGAGCACACTTATCATGATGAGCAGTGAGTAATGTACAGAATTGTTGAATCGCTATATTGTACACCTGAAGCTAACATAATATTGTATTTTAATTGTACTTCAATAAAGAAAAGAATAGAGCAAACTCAAAACCAGTAGAAGGGAGAAGTAATAAAGGTAAGACTAGACTTTATTGCAGTAGAAAATCAATAAGCAACATCGACAACCAAATGCTAGTCCTCCATTTAAATTAATAAAATAAATAAACCTCACAGCTTACTGATCAAAGGGCAGCAGAGCTTAGGGCCAGATAAACAATGTTCAGAAAGAAAAGGAGACATGATTACAAATACAGCGGAAGTCTTTAAAGTTGTGAGAGAAATCTGTGAACCACTTTATGCCAACATTCTTGAAAATCTAAACAAAAGAGATGGTTTCCTAGACTTCAAGATCAAAACAGTGCGTATAATATTTCAAGACAAGAAGGCAGAGGAGGGAGAGAGAGGCAACAGGAGAGGGGGCTGGGGAGAAGAGGAAGGAGAAGGGAGAGACGGTGGCCAACCAAAAGTCGGCTCTGAGTAGTAGAATACAGGTAATTCTGGTATTCTCCCTTTCTGCCTACCTGTGTCCTGGTTAATTTACTGCCACGTCTCATGTGTCAGGCAAGGGCCCGCAGCCATTGTTCACCGTTTAGGCCAGGGATTTTGAGAATTTGCTTCGGGTCAGGTGGGCCACAGAAGTCACAGGAGGAAGCCGGGCTCTGCACAGATGGACAGCATCGTGGCTGGTGGTGGGCCTGGGGAGGGAGCCTGGAGGCCAAGACGGTTGAGGACGTGAACCCCATCTTCCCAGTGGCTTCTCCACCCACCAGGGTAAACCAGGGTGATCACGCCTTCATATCGTTAACCTAATTCCATCACTAAACACCCTTTTTCCCAAATCAGGAAGCATTTCAAGCTATGGTGGTGAGAGCATGGACATACCTTTTTGGGGCCACCATTCAGCCCACTGTGGGGGCTATTTGACAAGTTTAACTATAGAAAAATGAAGTACTTCTAAACGATGAAAGATACCATATGCCACGGGGAAAAGACGAATGCAAAATGAGAAGTATTTGCCACACACGTCATAGATTTCTCTAGAAATCACAATCACGGATGAGGCGGGGGTTGGAAAAATTAGGTATTTTGCTCTTACTGTTTGTGGGTATCCATTTTTGTAGCAGGGAAACGCTCAAATTTGCCAGCTCAGGGTACCTTGGTTACTTCGTCAGTTTTTCCCTAGGTAACCCGGCCAGTTTGGGGGCATCCATGCCCCTCAGGGTTTCTCCTTCCTTCTTCCGGGCTGGAGAGAGAAATGCACGCAGTGTGGTGTTTGGCATTAATACGGCTGGCTGTGTGCCCAGTATGACCGTTTGCTCTTTGGAAGAAAGGATTGTCTTTGATCCGGTTCTGAATCAGCAGTGCTTGGGATTTGCCCATCACCCAGGGAATCTTTATTGACTTACATTGATTTGAAAGCTTTTAAAATCCGTGGGTGCTTTCATTTCCGGGGAGGTTAAATAGGACCAGGGCTGCGTTTATCACATTCCCAGCAGGGCTGTTGTGAGGATTAATGTTTTAGCAGAGATGATCTCCTGCTCCTTTAAAAAGGCATTAATTAAGTTAAAGGTTTTCGTTTTCAAGGATGTACTTCGTTTGATAATAATTTGTATCTCAATCTATTGTCTGAAATATACATAATAAGGCTCCTACGCCTTCTCGTGCAAAACATGGCACACAGAAGTGCCCAGAAATTAATCCACCAGTAGGGCTCCTCTCTGGGTAGCATGTCAAGCGATTGGTCTTTGGAGTTCATCATTGCGAGGGGAGATCGGCCGTGGTGGCGGGGCCTGTGGGAGGCCCGGGCAGGTGCTTTTGGGAGAGGGTGTCCTGACCGATGTGCTGTTTCTTCTCCTCCCACTTGCGCAGCGAGATGAAGCAGAAGCTGGCGGAGGAAGGCAGCAAGTGCAGCATCCTCTCGAAGCACCAGAAGTTCGTGGACCACTGCTGCATGCGCTGCTGCTCGCCCTTCACCTTCCTGGTCAACACCAAGCGCAGGTGTGCCGACTGTAAGTTCAACATCTGCAAGAGCTGCTGCTCCTTCCAGAAGCACGAGAAGGTGTGGATCTGCTGCGTCTGCCAGCAGGCCAGGTGAGTGGCCGAGTGGACTCTTCCAGGATCCGCTTCTTCAGCCAGGTAGGAGCAGCCGCGGCCGGCTGGTCAGTACAGTCCTGATCACACATGGTCAAGAGATCACCGAGGTGTGCGGGACACCGCGTGTCCTTCAGGGACACAGGAGAACGAGGGAGTGCGACACTTGTGTGGTCTCAACCTTTCATTCATTCATTGCACCAGCGCGTGCTGGACTCTAAGGAATCATGCTGGGCGCGGGAACGGACGGTGGGTCAGGTGAATGGCTGAGGGGGCCGGTGAACGCAGGAGTGTGGGTCCTAGTGTGCGGTGCCACAGGACTGACCCGTCCCCCGTTCGGCTGCGGGGGCACCGAGCGAGGATCTGCTAACTCTAGGGTTTGGAGAGAGCTTCCCAGAAAGCAAGAATTCAAGGCAGGACGGTAAAAGAGGAAAAAGCGTTAGTCACGTGAAAGGAAGGTAGGGATGAGGGTCTCCATGTGAAGGAAATGGCTGGCGTGGAGTCTCATGGACACACAGATTTTTATTCTCCCTCAGTGTATCTTCGATACATTGAGTATTTGGAAACTGAGAAGTCTGATAAGCCAGTGTCTGGTGTTTGTTCTTTGGAATTCTTCAGTCTTGGCTGGTCCCAGCACCTGCAAAGCCCATTCGTATCCATTGCCTCCATCATAATGCCTCGCTGTGAGCAAGATGGAGACTGGCCCGTCCCACGAACACACACAGGAGCACCTGCCTCCTGCCCCTCTTCCTTCTTTCCTCCTGCGTCATTAGTTCACTTACATCCTGTAACATACCAAGTCCCAGCATTTTCCCGTAAAGCTAGTTGATGGGGATGACCGCGAAGTGCCCTTGGGATCCCCAGGAAATCCGCATCTGAGCTCTAAAGAGATACTAGAGATACCAACCGAAGCAAATGTGGTCTGTTGAGCACTCATGATCCAGGGTGGGGTGCTGACCAGGTTCTGCATTTGACTTTCAGAGCAAGGAATCCATCCAAGTCTCCGTATAGCAGCTCCTTGGTAGGAGGAGGAGAAGCGTTGTGGCAAGAGAGAGAAGGAGACTTGATTGTCAGTGAACCTCTGCTTGGGAGGGGAGGATGCAAAGAGATGCAGCCTGTGTCTTCCTTTCTCAGTGAAGTTGGGTTAAGGTCAAGTGCTGGTAACAGGAGGGGTGGATGTTGGAAGAGATTGTGTGCAATGGACATTAGAGAAGTTGGAGACCCAGGCTTTGGAGCTGGGCTCCAACCACCGATTTGTGCCCTTTCAATCATCTCCTTGCGTGTTTTGCTCCAGCCCTGCTCAACCTCACATATGTAGACATGAGGAAAATAGATGGTCGGGCTCTTCCTGGATTGGGCAGGTGTGGGGGGGTTGGGACTTCAGGGCTTTGGGACAGATGCAGGGATAAGGGGTTTAAGATATTTAAAATGTAGAAATTAAAATGATAGACCAACCTGGTTAGTGAAGGAAGGAAAACAGAAAGGAGCTTCAGTGGTGGGAAGAAAATGAAGAGGTCCGTCAGCTAGGAGTACCTGGTGAAGGTGAAGAACTGTGGCCATGGGGGTATTTAGCAAGGGAAATTTTGTGTAGGGGAAAAGATATTTGAATTAGTGGCTTCCTAAGTGGATCCATTGGGTGGTGAACATGGCCATAGGGGCTTGAGGTCTAGCTGAGGAAGCCGAGGGACTAAAAGGCAAGCGCACATGGGTCCAAAGCGGCCAGGCTGATGGCAGAAGTATGGAGGTGATCCACGTGACGCAATCTTCTTGAGCGAGGAGGAGGAACGAGCAGGCCAGGAGGTGATGGCAATAAGGAGTGGAAGAGTGTGGTGTGGCCGAACGTCACAACTGTGCGCCCAGCAGGCCGGGTGGGTCTTACACGGCATTGGACCCAGACATCTGCCAGGGCACCACTGTGCTGCTCGCATGTTAGTAACAGACCTTCGGCCCCATTGGGAGCACAGAGCCCGGCATGTAGAAGGCACACAAATCTTTGTGGGCCGAGTAACAGAACAGGACAATGTTCCCCAACAGTCAAGTGCATGATACAAATGAGGCGTCAGGAATTTTAAAGAGAAGGGACCAGAGAGTTCTGGGGCATTCTTTTTCTGGAAAGCAAGGGGCCCAAGATGGTACTCACATGGAGACGAGGAATCACAGGGTGTTCTTGGCCAGGGTGTCCCATGAGCAAAAGAGATCCCACGAGGGTGCAGAGGGCCCGGAACAGACCACTCTTGGCAGTGGCACAGAGTTAGGTCAGCTTAGGTGAAGAGTTCAGGTTTGATCCCCCGGAGGTTATGGCATCACTGAAACTCAAATCATCGAGACTCTAGCAGTCATCAAAGGATGCTGTTCTTCACTGTCCTTCAGTGTATTACCACCCCCAGACAGAAGAAAGTGAGTTCCTACACGATCTTGTTTCTTTCCATTTTCCTCTTTTCCTCTTCTCGGTGGACCAGAAGACTCTCCACATTTACTAAACAGCTGATAGCAATAAAACATGCAATCACAGCCTTTCAACCCCACATGCACCCGAGTTGTGTGTACGGGTCTGTTGAATGGCGCATCGCTTTCACCCATCCGCAGTCATGCTGAGTGAGTAGTATGCTTCCTCGGGTCATACGACTTATAAATGGAAGGACCTTGCCTCCAGAGCCAGCCTTCTGATTGAACGCTGTGCTGTTTCATTTATACCAGATTGTCTCAAGGAAGAGTAAGATATTGAAAAATAAGCCATAAGTGGGCAGCAAATGGTTCATAAGCCTATAGTTTAAATTTCCATTTTACGTTTCTAGCCACCTGATGAGAAGGCGGGAGGCTCAGGGGACGCCAGTCTTGCATCATTTTCTTGTCAACATTGCATGGCTACTCCCTGAGTCCCAAAAGAAGACCGTCAGAAGATAAAGAACCATTCGTAGAAGGGTACCTCAAAAGATATCCAGAAAACGAATGTAAATTTGCTCCATTAGCTTTTTAAAGAAGGAAGGGGTCACTGAGAAGCCCCCCACATTCAGTGTGTGTCTAGCATAGACAGAGCACACCCGCGCTCATTTAATCAAAGTTGGCAGGAAGAGGGTCCTGAGGAGAAGGTGGGAATTTTGCTATTTTAATCTTGTATGATGTCATCTGGGGACATTTCTGGGAGTCTTACGATTGTAATAATATTGTCTGAAATCAGGAGAGATGAAAACGTGGAGCTTGTTCCATTTTATTCAAGTTCATCCTAGGAACCTGTCTAGGGAAAAAAAAAAATCCATGATACATGTGGCAGACTTTTGCTTCTAGAAATTTCTCTAAGGCCCAATGTGTTAGAGATGTCTGGGTCAGAGCACCTCAGATGTATGACCTATGGGCTGACAGTCTTTTTTATAATCTGAAGGATGGTTCAGAAGAGTTTATTTTACTGATGGACTCACAAGCCGCGTGACTCCTCACCAACGGACACAGCCAGCCAGATTCCTCGTGGGAGGCATTTAAGGGTGACTGTGGCTTGAAGTTCTCTCATTAGAAACAGCTTTTAAAGCCTGTCCATTTTCTTGAAACAGGGAAATAAAAATAGTTTACAAGAGATTTGCTGAGACTTCAAATCCAGATTTTACCTGGCAGAAGCTGGTGTCTGGCCAGGGGATGGCACTGAGGGCACCGTGCCTCCCTCCATGTTGTTCATTGGCTTCTCTGCTCCTAATGCAGTCTGAACTTTACCTCTTGGTTTAGAAGTGATTTATTTTATTTTGGATATTCTTCCAGTAGATTCGTAGTCAAGCAGTTAGATGTTTTAAAACCAAAACCACTGTCATGTCAGAATCTATGAACACATTGTGTGTGTGTATGTGTGTGTGTGTGTGCACGCGCGTGCATAATCTCAGCAAAATGGTTGATAGCAGCTCTGTGACATTGCAGAGGGGACCACTTTTGCGAGGCCACATTTAGACCCATAATTCACTGCCTACTGGCCGTGACGTGCTTTTCCCTTCCTGTGTAAATTAATCCCATTTTTGCTGCATTGGTTTAATTTCGAGCTGTTTATCCAGCAGCTACCATATGCATATGGACCCATGAATGATTCTAATAATATGAATTCTGGTCCACAAAACATTAAAGAGCTAGGGATCTAGGGTAGACATTCACGCAAAAAATTAACAAATTGCATCAGAAATAAATGACTGTGTCGGGCACCTGAGCCTGTCTGCGGTGTTGGATTAGAAATGTAGGGTGCATCAGGGAGGTCCCAGATCGTGTCTAGGCTTGGTAAAAATGGCGGAATCTGTCAATTCAGCTCTCTTTTTTTTTGTCTCCTGTCCTAGTGTCCTGTTTGGTTATTTATTACAGTAAAAATATTTTAATTTCAAATGAAAATTCCCTTGTAATGGTCACTGCGGTAATTATGATCATCTGGTTAGCTCATCGTCAGTTCTTTTGCTCCATATGTCTTGCATTAAAATCCATTTTTGTTGTCAGTTTAGAATTTTTAACTTTGAGAAATTAACAAACATTAGATGAATTTACTGTAGAATGAATGATGGATTGATTACTTGTTTGGGAGCTTATAGAGCCAGTGGGATACTACTGAATCATTCCCTCTGTCATCTGTAAATGTAAATTTACCTTCTCAGCAACTTCTTGTGTCGATTTATCCGAATGCTAAAAGTAAGGATGTCTAGTAGTTGCATTTTCAGAACTTCTGGAGGAAACAAAACTTTCAGAGTGAGCCCAGACCTCACTTACCAGCCATTGTCGTTTGCGGTCATATTGATTCAAGAACAACACTCTTATTTTCCTTGGGAACAAATTGGCTTCTTAGTTCTTTGCTTCATTATAAAAATTGTTCTTTCTGATTTTTGTCACTTTGTGCTATTATCTTTAACACAGATAATTTGGGGAGACTATTGTCAGGGAATAAGAGAAAAAATTATCCTTGGAATTGAAATCAAAACACATCTCCTCATTATGCCTGTGTCATTTGTTTTGGTTTTTCTGAGACAACTTAAGGCTTCATTTCTTTTCACTTGGCGCTGAATATCCTTTACTTCTGTCTGATCAGTTATTCCTTCAGGAGTCACACAGTCCACATGATTCAGCATTACTGCCCTTTTGTATAAACTCCACAGTGTGTTTTAGAGATACTCCAGTGGATTTGCAATATCCGTAAGGAAAATACAGTAATATTAAAAATTCTCACCGTGGGATAAGGACATTCACAAGAGAGCAAATATTTGGGAAAATATTGAACCTCACTAGAATGCAAGGGGATAGAGGTTTATGCTTTAAGTAGTTCTCTTTTCCTCATTAAACTGGTGGTTTTTTTTTTTTTTTTATCACTCTACTCAGTGTTCACAAGGGTAGACTCAAAAAGAGACCCTCGTCGATTGCTGGTGCAACCAAAATGGGCATAACCTTTTACCAACATGTATCAAGAGCCTTTTGCATGTGCAAGCCCTTGAACCCAGTCATTTCATTTTTGAAAACCCATAACTAAAGAGAAGCTGTAGTATTTTTTAATACTGCACAAAAATGAGATGTGCTGAATTATTTGTAACACAAAAACAGAAGTAATCTAAATGTCCACCAGCAGAACAGTAGAAGTAAATTAGGGCATATTCAACTTGATAGAATATGATGAGGCTTTTAAGGTAGCATGTATAGCATGGGTAAATTCTTACATTAAAACATTATTTTAAAAAACTGCAATCAGGGGCACCTGTATGGCTCCATCGGTTAAGCATCCGACTTCAGCTCAGATCATGATTTTGCATTTCGGGAGTTTGAGTCCCGCATCAGGCTTTCTGCTGTCATCACAGAGCTTCAGATCCTCTGTCCCTGCCCCCAGCCTTCCCCCGCTTATGCTCTCTTTCTCTCTCAAAAATACATAAACATTTTTTAAAAAACTATAATGAAAAATGTGTGTACAATATAATCACTGTATAATAAACAAAAAAGACTGAAAGGGAACACACCGTCAGTGCCGTTAACATTGGCTTTGGGAGATAACGTATGGACAAATAACTTTTCTCTTGCCTCTGTTTTCCAGTTAGGTTCCAAATTGCCCACATTTTACTCGTGTGCCTTTCTAACCAGGAGTATGTAAAACAAGCATGAAATCTGGGATGTGCCTCTTTCTCTCCTTCCCGTTCCAAATCCTGTCCCCCATCACCTCAGTGTTGCTGTCCCCGCCACAGTGCCCTGCCTTCTGCCCAGAGCTAGACCACCCAGCTTCCCAGGGAAATGGGACCATCCAGGGGGACTTGTATTTTGAAGGCCCAAATAACAGGCACTTTAGGTTACAGATGTCAGCCTGCCTAAAACAGATGACTGTAGCACTAAGACTCGTCCTTGTCGGGGTGACCTGAGTCATGAGGCAGTTGGGAATTTGGAAAACTGTAAATGGTCCCCGGTGAAAGCTAAGCATCTAAATTCTGGCCACTGGTTTTTACTATGAATAGATGAAATAGCACAAATATATGTCAAGAATGCCTGCTATGGGCATGAGATTGACTTTGCCTTTTCAGCTGAATTGGTTCATGTAACTCTTACAGGAACTCTGTGAGACGGCAAGAGATTAGCCCTGTTTTAGAGGCAGGGAGCTCTGAAACGTGGAAGACCAAGTGGCTAGCCAAGGTCACTTTGTCAGTCTCAAGTTCAGGAGTGTTCTTGCAGTCTCCCCAGGAATACAGCCTCTGGGCCCCTCTCCTTCAGCCGCCCGGCAGGCCTCCTTGCCCAGCCAGCCACCTGGACCCTGCTTTTAAGTCTGCAAGAGCAGTCAGCAGCCTGTGCTCCCATACGGGGTACAAGGGATAGTGAAGATTTCGGTTCCTCTTGAACTGCACATTTGCACTTCCTGTACAGCCATAGCGGTGAGGACAGACTGAGACGTGGGCGTGAACATCAGGGAAGGAGGAAGGGTATGGTGGCCTCAGCCCACGCCGCCGCGTGGCACTCCCTTCCCTGTGGCACTTTGTGCTCCTCACCGTCCCACTTACCTGAGGTGTGTCACTCTAACATGTATCCTGTCTGGGCCATCAGGGTTGAGTGGGTGCTATATCCAGTGAATGACTGACCAAATCTCTGAAAGTCTGCATTTTTAGGGAAAATATAGACTGTGACATTGTGTGACGCTTCAGCTTAAGAGCATGAATTAAATCTTTGAGATGTTTTTGGTAAACCATTGGCCTCTGAACACATCATTTTAATAGGTTTTAAAGAAGAAGAAAGATTTACTTTGATACACATACAAAGTTTAGTAGGCTTTGATTAAATCTGTAGTATTCACAGTGAGCATTTAGGATACACTTTTAGGCCAGCAACCATGGGTTTTTATTAGAGTGTTTACATAAGGAGTTATGATGGCTAATTTTAGGTGTCAGCTTAGCTAGGCCATGCTCCCTAGGCATTCAGTCAAACAGTGGTCCAGAGGGCCGCCTGGGTGGCTCAGTCAGTTAAGCGTCCGACTTCGTCTCAGGTCATGATCTTGTGATTTGTGAGTTCAAGCCCCGCATCAGGGCTCTGTGCTGACAGCTCGGAGCCTGGAGCGTGTTTCAGATTCTGTGTCCCCCTCTCTCTGCCCCTCCTCTGCTTGTGATCTTTCTCTCTCTCTCAAAAATAAATAAACATTAAAAAAACAACAATAGTCTAGATGTCACTGTGAAGATATGTTCTAGATCAGATTAACATTTAAATCAGAAGACTTGGAGCAAAGCAATTTACCCTCCATGATGTGTGAGCCCTGTCCAATGAGTTGAAGGCCTTTTGAGAAAAAAGATTGATTTCCCCAAGAAGGAGGAATTCTTCCAGCAGATGGCCTGTGGACTCTAGCTGCAACAGCTCCTCTTCCCTGAGCCTCCAGCCTGCTGGTCTACCCTAAAGATTTTTTTTTTTTTTTTACTTGCCAGCCTCAATAGTCCTATGAGCCAATTTCTTAAAATGTCTCTCTCAATAGATGATGATGATAGATAGATAGATAGATAGATAAACAGACAGACAGACAGACAGAAGGATACAGTCTCCTATTGGCTCTTTTTTACTATGGGAATCTTGATTAATACCGAGACCTTCAAGTTGTGCAGGACAGTTGGGAGATATGGGAAGCAGAATGGAGAGAAGTGAAATGGGAGCCCTCTGGAATATTCTCTAGCCTGGCCCCAGAGAGAGAAGGTCACAGGCAAAACAAAGAAGCTGTTTTCACCCCGGAACACGGGACCCAACAGTGTTGTTCTGCAGCCTCGGGCACAATGTATGGTGCAGACCTGGGGAGAGAGACGTTCTCCTTTGAGGATAGAAGCTCAATCCGGGGGAGGATTATTGGCACTGGGGGAAGCTAGGCAGTGGTTTGGCATTTGCACAGGAGAGCAGCTTGGCCGCAGAAACTCTCAATCTAGTGGCTTCTCCACAACTAAACATTAGCAGGGGCTGGAAAGGGGAGGCACCACTAGTGACTTCCTGCCTGATTTCCCGAGGACTCCAGAAAACACCAAGGAGACACACTGTGGGTGGAGACTGATGTCCTGCTTTGTCCAGGAGGAAGCACAGAACTGGTACCTTTGGAATTGTTATTAAGATTACCTTGTCTGTGTTTCCCCGTGGGCTGGTGACGCGTGGGGAAACTCGGGTTGCCGTAGTAATGCAGGCAGTGATTTGGGCAAAGCAAGGAGAAAAGAAAACTTAGGATATTGAAAAACTGGTAGATGGACCACCCCCGTCAGTAAACGGGCCCATGACCCTAACAATGGCAATCTGATCCTCTCTGGAAATTTGAATCTTGGATGAGCAACATATCCATTGAGGACAGTTAGAGCTGAGTCATCCCAAGATAGGTGACAAAATGTTGACCAGGGGTGATGTTCCCATTACTGAGATCCCTGGTGCCGCCCCCTCAAGTCTGGGATATTCAACTTTCCCCTAATTCTTTAAGCTACCAGATCTTTCCATTAAGATGACAGATGTCATCCAGAATTCATTTCTGTGGTTTAAAACAGAACCTAAAGAACCAGCCCCGCTACAATAGACACAATGCAGTCAGAGCTGCAAGATAGAAATTCTGGGCCAAGAAAGAGAAGAGGCAGGTGACCACCCTGATATGGGACTAAGAAGGGGATATTGTTGTTTCTCTCATGTTCCGTCTTCCACACTTGCATGTGGTGTCTCAACATCGGCAGGCCTGACTACGAAGTGTGACCTATAAGAAAAAGACTTTGTGAGTTTCTGATTTTCTAAGGTCCCTGTTGCATAGCAAACAGAAAGGGTTTCAGCTATAACATTAGTTAAATACGTGCTATGAGGAGAAGAGTAGATCTACAGGAATGGAGGAGGACATGAGGGTGTCCCCATGTTTGGCAAAGGCCAGGAGTGGTACAAGCATGTTGTCACACCTAACATCTGAGAAGTGACCCCTTTTGTGGCTCAGGTGGTTTCTGCTTCTTTAGTTTCTTTTAGTTTCAATGAAATTGAAGGAGGACCTGAATGGCCACCAGAAGACTATTGGGTCGTAGATTGCAATGGGATTTTTGGCATGTGACTCAGATGGGGTTCAAAGTTGAAGGACATTGCTATTAAAAAAACAACCACCAAACTGCTTCCATTCCCATCTGTAGGGAAGAGTTTTCTCTGAGCTTAATTTTTTTAAAAAGAAGACCTAAAACTAGTGCCGAACACAGTCTCATTCAAATAATAAATGATACCCATCTGTGCACAGAGGAACCAATAAAAAAGCCATCTCACTGCAAGATGGATTTCCAATAAATGTATGTTTATGTTTTGTTACTATTTATCAGAATTTGAATATATTTATGGTTTTTTTTGGTATTCCAATAGAACTTTATTTATGAGCACTGAAAGTTGGATTTCATACAGTTTTCATGTGCTATGAGACACTGTATATTTGTGTTCTTGATGAATTGTGTCTTAATCAGAATTGATAATTCAAGATACATATTTTGACACTTTGAGCCTCAAGGCTTATAAAGGTATTAAATTCAATTTATTACACATATTTCTGTGACAAAGAATGATTGCAGGGTGATAAGTAAGATTTAAACCTAAAAATATATGATATGAAATAAAATTCTGAAAAGGAAGTAGATGAGATAGAAATGTCCGTTCAAGGAGAAAAATGGAAAATGTTAATATTCCAACTGTTAAAAGAGCTGGCCAACTATAACCCACAGACCAAATCTGGCCTGCTACCTGCTTTTATAAAAAAGCTTTGCTGGAACACAGCCATGTTTATTCGTGTACATGTTATCTAGGACTGCATTCAACTATGATGGCAGATGTAAATAGTTACAACAGGGACCAGATGGCCCACAGATCCAAAAATATTTACTATCTGACCACTTACAGAAACAGTTAGCTAACCCCCAGCTTAGACCAATCATGGCCCATCCCCTGGATTTCAGCATATTTCCATCCTGAATATGCTGGGACATTCTCATAGGATGTTAACCAGGGTGCAGGGGAGATGGATGTGATGACAGCCATCAGTGGCTACCACGATTCACACTTCCGCATATCTGGGGATCTCAACCACCACCGACAAAATGTCACACAGGCTAGTAGCACCGTTCCTCCTCATTGACTCCAGATCTATGGACCACAGAATCCCATGGAGAGACCCACATTCTGTGGCCTTAGAGCAGACCGGGAACTTAAGAACCCATTGGTTCTTTGCAGAATTTTCTTCTAACATTGACCAGTCTAGCAGGTGTCCCCAACATGAACTTTGCTCATTGACATGGTTGAAAAAATGCCCAAATTTCAACCATTTTAGAGGAGTACATCCAGAGCTAACAGCCTTGTTAAAATACCCTTTGCCGAGAGAAATAGTCTCTCCACCCATGCCAGTCTTGGACCACAATCTGGGCAACAGGTGGCAGCTTCAAGCCCCAGGATAGATTCTACATTTAACATTCGCTGGAGGTTCTCTTTAACTCGATTAACAGAAACAAGAGGATTAATTGGGAATAACTGGAGCCATGCCGTGGACTCAGCCATAGATGATTATGAACACTCACGCAAACATCATCATAATTCAACAAATACAGAGCACGGGCACATCTCAGAGACACCGTGGGTTTGCTTCCAGACAACTGCAATAAAGCGAGTCTCACGACAAAATGAGTCAAATGAATTTTTTGGCTTCCCAAGTGTTCTAAAAGCTATGTTTACACTATACTGTAGTCTATTGTGTGAGATGGCATTATGCCTAAAATAACAATATACGTTCCTTTATTTAAAAATACTTGTTGCTGGGCCGCCTGGGTGGCTCAGTCTGTAGAGTATCAAACTTTGGCTCAGGTCATGATCTTGTGGTTCATGGGTTCAAGCCATCAGGCTTGCTGCTGTTGGTGTGGAGCTTGCTTCCAGTCCTTTGCACCCCTCCCGCTCACACTCTCTCTCTCCCAAAAATAAACATTTGAAAATAAATATTTATTGCTAAAAAATGCTAATCATGTGAGTTTCAACAAGTCATCATCACTGACCTCAGATCATCATAACAAATATAATAATGATGAAAATGTTTGAAATATTGCGAGAATAACCAACATGTGATAGAGACAGGAAGTGAGCAAATGCTGTTGGGAAAATAGCACCGAGAGACTTGCTCAGCGCAGGGTTGCCTCAGACCTTCAATTTGTAGAAAACACAATGCCTGTGAAGTGCATCACGCGCAACGTGACAAAACCAGGTTTGCCTGCACATCTGAATTCTGATGTCAATGTCAGATCCCTCCCCACGGAAGAAGAAGTGGAGTCCAGCCAGGAGTTAGGGGACACAGCCTGTCTCCGTCCCCATCCATCTTCCTGTCTCTTGGTCTGGCAGCCATGCTTTCTCTCCAGCCCTTCCCAACCTGCACAAGAATGAGTGTCTCATTAATCCAAGGCTTTTACAGTTAAGAAGACACAGTCTTTCTGCAGTCGCTCATTTTATAGTTTAGAAACTGTCTTTGCAGGAGTGATTCCAGGGGCCCAGGGACCTCTGCCCCTAACTGGCCCTGCTTGGGTCCATGAATCCCTGAGCTCACTCGCATCCCCGGAAACTTGAGCCCAAATACCTCCTTGTGCTCTGCACCCTGTTGGCAAGTCCTTGTCAGCAACCCTCGAACTTTTTCAGCTTGGGCTTTTTGTTTAGGGACGTGAACAGTCTCTAGAGCGAGTAAAAGAATGCATCGTCTTCTGTCAATTGATCCTGGTGAAATACGCAGGGGAGTCTTGTTTGCCCTCTCGTAAACAAGGAGATTGAAGCCAGGAGACTTGAGGGACTCACCTAAGTTTACACATTTGCTGGATTGTAGACAGAAGTTGGCAGCCACTGTTGAGTCTCTGCAAGCCGGACCCCAGCACAGGGGTTGACCCCGGGTGTGTAATAGGCTACCAGTCATTGGCAGCTGAAATTGTGAAAGAATAGAAACTCAGTCCTGAACCCAGCCTCGCTCAACCAGTCCTCCGCCAAGCTGCTTGATGAGGAATAACCACGTCCGTCACAGATCAGATTTCTTCAGAAGAATCCTATCACTGGGAACGAGACCATGAAGAATTAACTATAGTTATTGAAGCAGTTATTGGAGACACTTTTGAATAAAACGTGGGAATCAGATAGGCAAGGGGAAGCAGGAGAGGTAACATTTGGGAATTTCCATTCAAAGACATTTCTTCCCCGGGGCGCCTATTGGGCTCAGTCGATAAGGCATGTGACTTTTGGTTCAGGGTTGGTTATAAATTCAAGCCTCACATTGGGTGTAGAGATTACTTAAAAATAAGATCTTTTAAAAGTCCATTCCAAATACGCTTAATAAGTGTCCGTTATTTTTGCCCAGCACTGTGTTTTACACAGTGATATAATAGTAAATAATACATAGTTCTTGACCTCAGGGAGCTCACAGTTGAGAATTGGAGCAAGTGGGTGGGTGGGTCCAGGGAGGGGCAGGGGTAACCAAAACTCGCAAACATGTATTTACAATGGAATTAATTGCATAACTGCTGGAGTTCATATATAAAAGACGTATTTGGAGAAAGAAATAACCATCATTTCTGGCTTGAGAAGTCAGAGAAAGTCTACAGAGGTCAGGACGCGCAAAAAGGATCTTGGAAGATAAGGAGACCGCCAAAAAGATGGGATGGTGAGGCAGAGGAGGGTGTTGTAGGCCAGTGAACCCTATCTTTTTTTTTATTTTTAATTTTTTTTAATGTTTTATTTATTTTTAGGAGAGAGAGAGAGAGAGCGTGAGCAGGGGAGGGCCAGAGAGAGGGGGAGTCACAGGCTGAAACAGGCTCCAGGCTCTGAGCTGGCAGTCAGCA
This sequence comes from Proteles cristata cristata, assembly GCA_017311185.1. NCBI lineage: Eukaryota > Metazoa > Chordata > Mammalia > Carnivora > Hyaenidae > Proteles > Proteles cristata. Next base: position 125,285 of record JAESUZ010002476.1, read on the forward strand.
CAGAGCCCGACGTGGGGCCCGAACCCACGAACCGCGAGATCATGACCTAAGCGAAAGTCGGACGCTTAACCGACTAAGCCACCCAGGCGCCCAGTGAACCCTATCTTTTAACCTAAGGGGAATTAAACAACATATCTACAGCATATCTCTGAGCTGTCAGCACAGAGCCCAATGCGGGGCTCGAACCCATGAGCAGTGAGATCATGACCGGAGCCGAGGTTGGATGCTTAGCTGACTGAGCCACCCAGGTGCCCCCCAAATTATATTTTTAATAAAGAAGGGCATTATGTGCAACTGTACCGTGTATTCTTTTTGCTGTCCCCTAACTAAAGGTTTTTCTTTTCCTTATTTGGGGGGAGAGGGTTGGGGTGTGGTTAACATTTCAGACACACCGTCACAGACCTGACGGGCACTGTCTGGCTGGGATGCTTTGGCACCGGCTGCATTTTGAGCATGGCATGGTGGCCCCAGAGGTCTCCTACAGGCCAGAAAAGCTGTGACCTGGGCGGAGAGTATCTGAATGGGTAATGAAGAACATGGCGATGTATTGGGGCCTGGGGGATGAGAGATGGTGTATAGCAGGGTCAGGATACTAATCACTCTGCAAACAAATATCTTCTTGCTTTATCCCCAGCCCTATCGACTGTGAGAAGGCTAGAGGCATATTTTCTTGGGCACTCCTTTTCCAGAAATGGACGTGGGGGGCAGGGTAGGGCCCTTTCATCTTCCCACACTGTGCCCCACTATGTGCTGTGCGCTCTTCAGACCTGTACTTCTGCAGAGCAGGAGTCGGCAGTGGCCGGCCCCGTCCGTTGCTGGCACAGAGCGGCCCCTTGAGAAGGGCTTGCTCCAGTAGATGCCTGAGCACCGACTTGGTAGATGGCCAAGTGTGACCAGATTGATCAGCAGTATGAATTTTATTTCCTCTGGTCTTAAAGTAGGTCTTGGCCCTTCTGTAAAGCCAGTAAGACTGTAGCTGTTCGTCTGTGCTCAGATGGGGTGAGACCAGAGCTTGGAACTCCCTGGGAAGTTGAGGAAACCACGGGTGGTTCAGTGTTACTGGGTGCAGGGTGCCGCTGGGGTGTCTGGGGCGGGGGCTGGAGGCCAGGCCCCAGCATGGCTTCTGGCTCTTTGGAGAACATCTGTGGCTCTTGAGATGAGCGCCAGTGCTTCTGGAACCACGCCTGGGCATTCTTTCTTTCCCTGGGGCATAACCCGACATGAACTTGGTTGAGGCGGTGGGCATTTCTCTGGCCACCCGCACACGCATCCTGTGATTCAGCTCCCTCTTGACGCTGTGTATTCTACAGTTACCAACTTGACTATCGTTTTTTTCCTGGCGGAGAAGATAGAACTCAAGGGCTCAGTTTTCAGCTCAGTGCCTGTTGACATTAGTTAGACCCTTGGCTTCAGACTGGACACCTGCATCCTCCTTCCTGACCCCCTCAAACACAAGAACCTTCTTCCTCCACCCCAGGCTCTCTGTGCTCCTGTTTTTCTCTGCTAGAAGGGTACGGCCATTCTCCCAAATGCCATAGGGGCAAGCTTTATTTAGCGAGAATTTTATATAACAGCCGCTTGCATAACAGTGTGGGCTACGCATGCTCTCCAAACATTATAAATCCTAACTCTTAATATTCCTAATGGTATATGAAGTAGATACTGTTATTTGTCCCTTACCTGAAGCGTGAAGAAGTTAAATAACTTAGGTTAAACAGAGTAGATTTTATTAAACAGGTGCATGTCAGTAGATGGGACTGGATTTGTGGAAGACCCAGAGCACATCCTAAATTAAGCAGTTTGGGTACTTACTGGTATGAGTCAGTCTGTGGCATGTTTGAAATAGGACAGATGCTGGAATTACATGCCTGAGTTCAAATCCACCACTCACTGCCAAGGGCAAGGGGATGCTAATATCCTCCTTTCCGAGTGATTTTGTGAATGTAGTTGAAGGAACCTGCCTCAGAGCCTGATATCTGGGTGTTTAGCAAATGTCAGTGACTATTATCATGGCTGCTGGCGACATCATGACCATAGCGTGACTGGCTTCTCTAGGGACCCTAAAGAGCAGCCCCTCAGTGATTATGGAGCACTCTGGTGTTGACCTCCCCAGCCTCCCCCTTCCTACCTCTCTTTTTCTCTCTTCCCCCACCCTGTCCACCAGCCTTCTTCTGTACCATCTTCTGGTGAGCTTCTGGTGAGCTCTTCTGCAAAGAAACAGCCTCAGTTAAGATTTCCAAGAACCCTAAACAAAGACCTACGGCAAAGGCTGCCTTGAGCCACTGTGTTCTTCATATCTTCCCTCAGCCTGACTCATCCACACAGGCCTGTTCCTGGGATTGTATTTTTGGGTGAAAGCTGCTGATCTCTCGCAGTGGCTGAATGTCACAAAGGATCATTGAACGCTGTCTTTTCTAACACAGCAGAGCTCTTGAGTGGGATCGAGCAGCCAGGACCAGCTGTATGTTAATCCAGGCAGATTATGTGTGTGAGAAGGATGCTGACCTGTGAACACACATACCAAGTGCCTTGGTGACTCAGTGAGTCCTGCTCAGGGACCCCAGTGGCCACTATCAGACTACCGTTGTCCCATAATCGATTCCTTCCCTAACATAGCGGTGCACACGTAGGGTGATGGAACCTAAAATACATGGTATGAAAAGGGTGGGAATCCTCTACACTGGAAACTTACGTCGATGGGAAGTCCAGATTTTTCCTCTCTTGGCAGCACTTCCCAGAGGAAGGCGTTGGTCTGGTGATCCCTTGAGGTTCCTTTCCACCCCGCGTTCCTTCCGCCCCATAGTCTGCAGTAGACAGATGTAGGGTTTGATTCCCAGATTAGCAGCCACATTTTCACCATGTGACCCTGGGCAAGTTATTTGATCCTTTTGAACTTGGGAGTTACGAGACTTTCCTTAAAAATTACTGTAACAAGATGAAAAAGATATGTAAATTTTTTTTTCTAAAGCAATACTTTACTATGACGACGGGTAGCTCTTATTATGTTGTTTTCATTTTGAGGTTGCCAGATAGCTATTCCCTTTACTTTATGAAATATTCAGCACAGTATAATTGCCTGTAAGCATGAAGGCATGGCAAAAATAATTTCGTTTTATAATTAGCTCTTATAGTTTCTTTCCCAGCATTGACCAAGATGGTGAAATACATCCCCACTCAACAAATGAAGACACTGGTCCACCTTCTGGAAGCTGTCATAGGATCACTCGGCGAATGTTTGAGGATATGGACTCAAATCATTTAATAAACTTAAGTGTGCACTGCTTTAAATTTTAGTGTCCCTAGGAACTAAAAAATGTGCACAGCAGACTGTAGCTGTAATATACGCATCAGGTGAAGACCGTTTGTACAGTATCACAAAATATACATTTCATTTTTTTTCTGCTCAAATAAAATGTTTACTCGCCAGGCTGAGTTAACACAGCTGATGTTGTTTAACTCGGCGATGTGAATGTTATCTTTAATAGCAATGTTCTTAATTTACTAGGTAATGATAAAGTTATACAAAGGGAATTAAAATGGTTTGACAGTTATGAATTCATTCATCACCCAGATTTGGGGGTTTTTTTGAAGCTTATTTTATTTATTTTGAGAGAGAAACAGTACAGGTGGGGGGAGGGGCAGAGAGAGGGGGAGAGAGAGAGAATCCCAAGCAGGCTCTGCGCTGTCAGCACAGAGCCTGATGTGGAGCTTAACCCATGAAGCCATGAGATCATGATCTGAGCCGAAACCAAGAGTCAGGTGCTTCACTGACAAAGCCACCGAGGCACCCCATCAGCCAGATTTTGACCTAAAATTTTACCCATCCTAAAGGAAGCCCCTGAGTATCCGCCTTCCGTTACATCTTCCCTTCCTCTGGAGGCAAGCACCCTTTTGAACATGGTACTTGGTGATTCATTCGTTGCTTCATACCTTTGGTATGACTGTACAAATCCCCAAACAATACACCGTATCATTGTGCTTGTTTGTCACCTTTATGTCATTGGTGTTATGCTGTGTATATCCTTCTACAATGTGATCCACCATTAAACTTTGTGTCATCTCTTCACATTACACGTGTGGGTCACGCGCATGGCAGAGACGCAGTGGTCAGCAGGCGTTCCGTATGCTCCCCTGCGTTTTCCAGCCTGCTTCACAGGCAGCCCAGAGCCACACAGCTGATCCTGGACGAGGGACTCTGAGCAGAAGTGTCACGTATCCTGCTCAAGCCCAGGCAGTTAACTAGAGGGCCTTCTCTCCCCCCTCCGATGGCGACCGTGAAGGCCTTGGGTTCAGATTACGCAGCTGGAAGACGCAAAGTCTTCATTAGCCTGGGTCTCTAAGAGATTGTGAGGGACAGAGCCTCCTGTCCGCCCACACCGAACATGTAATATGAGCAAAAGAAAAAAAAAACCCCTTGAAGTTTTAAGCCAGCTAAGATGTGGAGGTTGATGTGTCAAAGCCTATGGTAGCCTGAAGGGTACAGGCGCTGGCACTGCCGCACAGTCTCCACTGTGTGACTGCCCTCCGGTTCCTGTTCTGCTGATGGATGTTCACGTTGTGTCTCAGTTTTAGCTGTTACAAGACAGTGCAGCCGAGATGTTCTTACACATTTATATACACATGCAAGAGTTTTTCTAGGCTGTGTGGCTAGGACTGACTTTCAAGCTGTCGGGTCTGCACACATTCCACTTTGCTAGCTAGACCCCAGCTGTTCTCCATCAGAATTACAGCAGCTTACGGTCCCACAGTCCGTAAAGAAAAAAGAAATTCCCTTTGTATCACATCCTTACTACCCATTGGTATTAAAATACATTTCTAGGGGTGCCTGTATGACTCGGTTGGTTAAGTGTCCGATTCTTAATTTCAGCTCAGGTCATGGTCTCAGGGTCGTGAGATCGAGTCCCACATCAGGCTCTGAGTTGAGAGCGCAGAGCCTGCTCAGGATTCTCTCTCTCCCCCTCTCTCTCTGCCCCTCTCCTGCTCATGCTCTCTTTCTCTCAAAAAAAAAAAAAAACTTAAAAAAAAATAAAATGTATTTTTAATTCTTACAAGTCTGATATAAAGTAATGATTTTAATTGTATTTTTAACTTACATAAGTTAAGGTTTGATTGCATTTTGTTTTGATTAATGAATGTATGCATCATTATCTCTGTTTCCCATTTATATTTCCTCTCGATGGATTGACTGTTTATAACTTTTACTGATTTTCCTATTTACTTTCTTCTTTTTCTTAATAACAAGTAGAAGTTCAGGGTGCTTGGGGGGGGGCTCTGTCAGTAAAGAGCCCGGCTCTTGATTTTGGCTCAGATCATAATCTTGTAGTTTTGTGGGTTTGAGCCCCGCATCGGGCTCTGCTCTGACAGTGCTGAGCCTACTTGGGATTTTCTCTCTCCCACTCTGTCTCTTCCCCTACCCTGCTCTCTTTCTCCCTCTCTCAAAAATAAGTAAATATTAAAAAAAAAAAATTCTTGGAGCACCCAGGTGAGTGACTTTGGCTCAGGTCTTGATTTCACGGTTAGTGAGTTCAAGTCCTGTGTTGGGCTCTGTGCTGACAGCTCAGATTCTGGATCCTGCTTTGGATTCTTCGTCTCTCTGCCTCTCTACTGCTTGCTTTCTCTCTGTGTGTCTCTCAAAAATAAATAAACAGTAAAACATTTTTAAAAAAAAGAATCCTCTGATGACAGATGGCAGTAGTGCTGTTGAGAAACCTTGACACATGAGCACACATCCTCCGATTTCACTCCTCCTTCCCTCGCTAGCCCAAAATAGCCGTGTTCTTGAAGTTAATATGTACATGTATTAGTTTAAAGTACTCACATTCTTGGGCTGCCTGGGTGTCTCCATCAGTTGAGTGTCTGACTCTTGACTTCGGCTCAGGTCATGATCTCACGATTCGTGGGTTCGAGCCCTGCATCGGGCTCTGTGCTGACAGCTCGGAGTCTGGAGCTGCTTTGGATTCTGTGTCTCCCTCTCTCTCTGCCCCTCACCTGCTCACGCTGTGTGTGTCTCTGTCTCAAAAATAAATAAATTATAAAAAAAAAAATTAAATTTGTTTGGATGTTGAGACTTTCCATCCTGTGTAGCAACATGGATGGACCTTGAGGGTATTATGCTGAGCGAAATAAGTCAGGCAGAGAAGGACAAATGTCTCAAAAATTTTTTAAAAAAATTAAAAAATCTCCAACCGGGTCCTGCCCGTCACAGTTTCTAGAGAGCTGTTTGTTCACATTCTCATTTGTGTTGTTTGTTTTATAATCTGGGGGGTAGGAATTCGTGGTGTGCCTTTGTCCTTAATGGTTCTTCTTTTTATCCTGAAGCCTCTTTGCATAGTTACAGAGCTGCTGCTTTGGGAAAAGGGCCAGCCCGGGAGTTTGATCTTTTTGCAGTTTCTCGGGTAAGCAGAGGTGTCAGTTCGCTCGGCGAGTGCCCAGGCTCCCGAGACCGCCACGACTGGGGAGTCCGAGGGTTCGTGGCACTTACTGCGCACCAGCCTCCATGGTAACCTGGAGACGGCTCTGTGCCGGGCAGTCGTGAAGCAGAAGGAACCGTTCGCGGCTGCAGGATGCCCAGGGCCAAGGCTACAGTCGCAGCAAGTCAGGTGGCCCAGAGGAAGAGATGTAGAAACAGGCCTTCTCTGAAGTTCGAGTTCAGCAGGTGAGGACGAGAGGTCAAGGCAGGCTGGTCAAAGTAAGGGTGGGCAGACCGGAAAGCAAGGTCAAGGTAGCGAAGGCTGGTTTTCTGAGGGCTGAGTCTAGGGATGGAGGGCATATCTGGGGAGAAGGGTGTGAGGTGCCAACACTCTTTACTTCATGGTACCTAGTCCTGTGAGGTGCTGGCACCCCTTTCATAGTCCTGGCCGTGAGCTCACCTGCGCAGCAACTTGTCCGTGGGCAGGAGGAAGGGTGGGGCCAGACCCGGGTCTCTGGCCCTCGATGTGCTTCCCACCAGGACTGTACCCCTCCCCACCCCCATGTGGGCAGATACTGGTCTTTGGAAGGAAAGGGGCATCTTGCTCTTTTTATGTGTAAAGCACGGATACATACAGACAGTACATACGTTGATAGACATTGTAACTGTGGCATTAAAAGTTTATTTGGGCGACACGTTAGAGAACAAAATGTCTGAAAAGACCCCCTGGGGAGGCAGTAATGAAAATTAAAGGCTGTGAAACGCTGTCTCGAGCGAGACGGGCAGGGACAGGCGTCCAGCGGAACTGGTCTGGGATGCCCGAGTCAGGGTGGCCTCGCGGCCCCTTGAGCTGATGGTTTCCTTGGCTTCGTTAGAAGCAGCTGTCTGGCCCCACAAAAGCGGTTGTTGATCTTCTTTGTAAAGTTTGACAAAACTATTTTCGTGACTTCCCCACTTGTGCGCAAAAGGCGTTGGCAGTGTTTGCTTGGGGAGGAATGGGGGCTCTTACTACATGCCGGTTTCAACACTGTAGTAAGGACTTTCTAATCCATCACTTAAGAGTCTTGACGTAGATGAAAACCTGTGACCCCTTGGGGGTTGGAACTCCAGTTTACATGTATATCCGGTTCCTAGCGTCTGAATTCTGCGTGAATATATTTTTAGTTTTCTTAAGTGTTTATTTTGAGAAAGAGAGAGTGTGAGCAGGGCAGCAGCAGAGACAGGAGAGAGAGAGTCCCAAGCAGGCCCCGTGCTGATAGCACGGAGCCCGACTCGGGGCTCGAGCCCACGAAACACGAGATCATGACCTGAGCTAAAATCAAGAATCAGATATTCAACCGACTGTCCACCCAGGCACCCCTGAATATTTTTTTAATTAGTGAAGTTGGAAGTCCTAAAATTTACTCAGTGGAATCTTGCTACAGAGAAGGTTCTGTATTCCAAGTAATTTACTCTTAATACTCAGTTGGCAGGTGATGCTCTAGAAGCAAACGGATGATTAAAATACTAATTTCTGTCTAAGGTATTTTCAGCAGGCAGCTTTCCCCCCACCTTGCACTTACTGTATTGCTACCACGTATTTCTCTATACTACAATATACCCCCTATTTAATAACGAGTGCAAATACACCATGTGCACAAATAACGTGTATGTGTGTGTAAATTAAAAACTGATCTCTCCCCACGTATTAGGCAACTTTTATATCCCTTCGCTGTTTTATAATTTCCAAAGTTTCTGCAATCAACACTTACATAATCAGGAAAGCAGTGATGTTATTCATAAACATACGACGACCTTTCAGAAAAAGAGACTCTTAAACCCAGGTCAAGAATAAAAATCCTCTTTTTCTTTTTTCAGAGATCGTAAGAGTTGGAGATAGTAAATAAAGATTCTAACTCTGGGCTTTTCAGAAGAGAACATGCCTTCAGTTAGAAATGCTATAAACTAAGTGAACGTTCAAAAAGATGTGCATCTCTAACCACACGTGGATGGGTTTGAACAAAGGCCAGATGCAGGTGTGAAGCAAGGCTGGAGTCTGGGTGGGGGTCCGGGTGAGGATGGACCCAGGGGCTCCCACGGGGGTCGGTATCACTGCCCAGGAGGAGTCCAGAAATAGCTTTAGTGGGAGTGTTTTGATGATCGCAGTGGGATTACTGCTGGCCTCTGGTGCCTCGGCCGCCGGCCTCCTTCAGCGTGTGGGCAAGTGTGAGGCCAAGAAGCGCTGTGCCCTCCAGCACACCGGGAGCACCCTCGTGAGCCCAGCGGTCAGTTGTGTTGTGTGGGTTTTCCTCCAATAGACAGGAGGCCGAGGGCTCCCCAAGTCAAGCTGGATCGTGTGCTCTGCACACAGAGACCTAGTTAGCTCTGCCTTTGTTGCAAAGGGAGCAATCCCACCTAAAGCCCTGCTTTTCCTCTTCACGATATGCCCCTGATGCCCTGAAATGAGGCCTAAGGGATGGCGGTACCCATGTCCGTGCTGACATTCACGGGTTGCCCGTCGGGAGCCGGTGTGGTCGCGCCCTCAGTGGAGCTACCGTCATCTCTACGTATTATCATCCTCAAAAACCCACATTCTGCATGGTGATCATCATGGTAATGCCTTCTGTCTTACTCAGACACATCAACTTGCATCCACGTCTTACAGCCCTCACAACCCACTTTTGTGCTCAGATGTCGTCGTTCCTCGTCCCAGTTTTGTTCTGCAGCTGCGGGCACTTCTCCCATGAGCATCTGCACACGGGCGCCCTGGCACCTCCGGTCATTCTCCCGGGAAAACCTCGGGGCGTAGAACTCTTGGCTCAAAGACTGTGCGTGTATCTGGCTCTTCTTAAAGAGTACCATACTGCTTTCTCACAGAACCGTCCAGGCTTTTCCTGCCCTCCGCAGTAAACATCAATTTCAGCTCAAGTTCCAATGTCAGGCTCTCACAGGTTTGAATTCTTACTACTTTGCTGAGAAGTGTTTTACTGCAGGAGAGTCAGCTGTATCAATGACTTTGAATGTTTTCCTCTGGTTCCTTTAATTTTTTTTTAAATGTTTTTTATTTATTTCTAGGAGAGAGAGAGAGAGACAGCGTGAGCAGGGGAGGGTCAGAGAGAGAGGGAGTCACAGACCGAAACAGGCTCCAGGCTCCGAGCTGGCAGCACAGAGCCTGACACGGGGCTCGAACCCATGAACCGCGAGATCATGACCTGAGCGAAAGTCGGATGCTTAACAGACTAAGCCACCCAGGCGCCCCTCCTCTGGTTCCTTTTAAAGATACTATTAATTATACATTTGTGCCGGTCAGAGTGGCTAAAATGAACAAATCAGGAGACTCTAGATGCTGGCGAGGATGTGGAGAAACGGGCACCCTCCTACACTGTTGGTACGGGTGCAGCCCCTCTGGAAAACAGTGTGGAGGTTCCTCAAAAAATTAACACTAGAACTCCCCTAGGACCCATCAATAACATTGCTAGGAATTTACCCAAGGGATACAGGAGTGCTGATGCACAGGGGCACACGGACCCCAATGTTCATAGCAGCGCTCTCCACAATAGCCAAAACATGGAAAGAGCCTAAGTGTCCATCAACAGACGAATGGATCAAGAAGATGTGGTTTATGTATACGATGGAATACTGCATGGCAATGAGAAAGAATGAAATCTGGCCTGTGTAGCAACGTGGATGGACCTTGAGGGTGTTATGCTGAGCGAAATGAGTCAGGCAGAGAAGGACAGACACCATATGTTTGCACGTATAGGTGGATTAGGAGGAACTTAACAAAGGACCATGGGGGAGCAGAACGGAAAACGTAGTGGGGGAGAGGGAGGGAGGCAAACCATGAGAGACTCTTGAATGCTGAGAACAGAGGGCTGATGGGGATGGGCGAGAGGGTAAGGGGGGTGATGGGCATGGAGGAGGGCACTTGTTGGAATGAGTACTGGGTGTTATATGGAAACCAACTTGACAATAAACATTAAAAAATAAAAAATAAAAGATCCTATTAACTTCTCGAGATGGTTGGGGACATAGGGTCAGATCTGTGACACTGAAACCAGAGTTGCTATTGAGGATGGATTGTATAGAGTTTTCCCCCATTGAGATTGCTTAGCACTGAAAGCCAAACAGCAAGCAGCTCTTCACAAAACACTATATTCATTCATTCTTTCACCATCTTGAGGGGAGATATGAAGTGGAATCAAACACACAACGGTTGAGGACATGGCTTTCAATTTATGCACAAGACAAAGGGAAAGCTTCCCCCAAGCTTAGCCCTCTTGGGTGAGGGTGGTTCACTGAGGCGAGGGGACACACGAAAGGAAAAGGCGTCCGTTCCAAACCCTTTGCTGGTTTTTCATTAGTGTTTTAGCAGGTGGTTGTTACACTTGAATGTGGAGAGCACTGATAAGGCTCGTTTTAATGGTAGCAAGGTGGAGTGTTTGATAGGCTACAGGCACATCGTGCCTTTCTGGATGCCCAGCTTGAAGACATGTATTCCGTGTTGCCACTGTGGAGCCTGAGCACAGCCCCCTCTTCACTCACCTCCTTGTTATATTTTTTAAAAGAAGGAAAAAAAACCTGGGAATCCTGGGTGGCTCAGTCAGTTAAGCATCTGACTTTGGCTCAGGTCATGATCTTGTGGCTTGTGAATTCAAGCCCCACATCAGGCTTTCTGCTCTTAGCACAGAGCCTGCTTCGGATCCTCTTTACCTCTCTCTCTCTTTCTCTCTCTCTCTCTCTCAAAAATAAATAAATATTAAAAAGAACAACAAAACCCTGAGAAGCAAAGCCTGGCTTGTCCTGTGTGTGTGTGTATCTATCTATCTATCTATCTATCTATCATCTATCATCTATCTCTATCTGTCTACCTACCTACCTACCTACCTACCTACCTATCCATCCATCCATCCATCCATCCATCCATCTATCATCTATCTCTGTCTATTTACCTATCGACCTATCTATCAGTCCGTCTGTCCTTCCATCGTCCGTCCATCCATCCGTCTGTCTATCTATCAATCATCTATCTATCTGTCTATCTACCTATCTTTTCTATTGTAAAATAGTCCTGCCTTTCTAAATAAATGAACATATTGGTAGCTGGTATTCATGGGACAGTGACTGGAGACAACCATTGGGTTGAGTGATATGGCCCCTGTGCAAGAGCCAGAGGTTACTGCCCATTTTTGGGGTGCACCTGGGTATCTTGTCCGCCTCCGGCACCTGGCAGTGACTACACAGGAATCACACACGCCACCCTTTGTCCCTAATGCCATTATATGAGGGACTCTTCAGTCAGGCTTTTTATTTGCTCATTTCATCTAAAAACACTTACAACCCTTTTTAATCCAACCTACCTCCAGGTCAAATCTCACAAGATCCTTTAATATTTTTAGTTGTGGTAAGATATACATAACCTGAAACCTATGATTTTAACCGTGATTAAATGCATCATTCAGCAAATTAAGTACATTCCACCTTTGTGCTGCCAGCACCATCCATTTCCAGAACTTACAGCTCTTCCCAGACTGGCACTCGTGTCCCCTCACTACGCCCCTCATCCTGTGCCAGCTTCCACTCTCCTTCCCGCCTCTGTAAATGTTCACTGCTTTGCAGACTCGCCTCCGGTACCTGGAGTCTTACTATTGGCCCTTTTGTGTCTTACAAATTACATTGGCAAACATTTCCTTTTCCACTCCAGATTACGTTAGTGTGGTCTGTAGCTCCTCACATAAAGATCTTCTCTAAAATAGAAAGATACGTGGAAAGAAATTTAAAAATGAGACCAGGAAAATGAAAAATTAGTTAACGTGCAAAAACAGTCCCTGCAGGGAACGATACAATCCCAGGTGTTGGGCCACACATTTGTATCTGAGTTTCTTGATGGCCAAAGCAGAAAACGAAACTTGATTGATTACAAAACTCCGAGAGAGAAAAACATGCCTTCCAGGCAAAGCAAGTGTTTCGGAACCCTTTAATTCTGCAAGACTTTTCTCCATGTCATTTTTTTGAAGGGAAGCATTTATGTGGGGAACTATATGTCTGATAATGGCTTCGCTAGGATTTCACAAGACTGTGCCTTAGTGAACTTGTAAAGTTAGCCTGAGGTCAGACTCTGCAGAAGTACTCTGAGAAGGGCCTTGAGGGCAGAGCCAAGATGGCATGGTTCAAGTTGGCTTTATTGATGTCGTCGTTTCATGCATATGTCATGAAGCCACCTAGGAGCGTGGGAATTACAAAAGCGAATGAGACTCTGTTCTTACTCTCAGTGAGATCACAAATTACAGCCCAGTGCTTTTGATAATCAGACTTGATTCAGGGGCTAGAAATCTTGGCTTTGTGTCCTTTAACATCCTAAATCCCATTTTCTCCAACCATGTGTTTGTTCAGTGTTGGGCATTGGGACAGGTGCCTTTCCTGGCCTTCCGGTGGGGGTTACGGTAAGCTCCACATACCCTAGAGCATAACCAGCATGTGGTTGGGTTGGTGGCACTCACTGCCTACGTGATACTTCCTCTTCCACATGGTGAGAGTCAAAAAAGGTATCAGGCAAAACCCAAGTAAGAGGCCTTTGCCTTTTGCCGTAAGAATCTGGCTGGGAGAAAGCATGGAAGGAAGGGCCATTTCAACATTCTAACCTGCAGTAAGAGCCACCCCCCACCCCAAATCTTCTGACCCGACCCGTTCCCTGCTGTAATTTCCTGGGTGAAGAAGTCCCTCAGGCCACTCAGGCAGGCATTAAGGATCTTGTTGGGGTCAGAATGTGGGCCAGAGGGCTCAGACAGTTACATGAGGTGGAACAGTTCGTGTTTGGAAGGGGGTCAATGTCAGGAATGAAGACGGGTGGATTGAAAATGGAAGATGTGGGCGTGCAGACAGCCCATCTAGACAGTTCTTTGCAGGAATTTGGCAGAGTGAATAGGGTGATAACTGGAAGATTTGGGGACATGAGGAGTGGGCATCTGTTTATTTACCATGGGTGATCATAGAAACATGGGTGATCTTAAACACTGGTGATCAGGAACACAGTGGTAACTCTGGGGATGGAGCTCTTGGGGATCTAAGAAGGTAGGGATCCAGAGCATGAGGGGGACTGGATTCTCATAGAAGGGGCACCTCCCACCATTACTGGCGGGGGGAAGGCGCTGGGAGGCTTAGGGTGGTAGATCAGGAACTCACTCTTGGTGCTTCTTTTTATCACAGAGGAGTGGGGCGAGGGCACCAGCTGGTACGTTTGAGGAGAGAAGACATAAAAAAGAGTTGACTTTGTGACGGGAAGGGCATTGCTAGAGAAACACGAAAGGACTGTGGACCAGCGGGCCATGCTCGCTGACGCCTAAAGCCTCTATTTACTGGGAAGCCGAGCCAGATTGGCCACGTGAGCTTTCTGTAGCATCTTTGTGCCATGCCGAAGGCAGGCCATAGAACTCATCTGGGACAGGTATCAAGATAGGTGCTTAGTTCACTGAATTTCAACCTTTATTCTGTTCTATTACATAAATTTCAAACCATGAAAGTTTTGCAAAATACTGTGTTACCATAGTTACAAATTTTTATATATAGTACTTTTGTTATCATTCAATTCAAAATATATTCCAGTTTTATTATAATTTTTTCTTTGACCCATGAGTTATTTAGAAGTGTGTTTTCTTAATTTCCAAACATAGAAATAACTTAGTTACATTTCTAGTACTGATTCTAACCTCGCTGAATTGAGATCACAGAGGTCTGCCGTGTGATCTCAATCCCAAGAAATGTTTTCAGACTTGTTTTATGGTTCTGTATATAGTTAATTTTTGTAAATTTTGTATGTATTTTGTGGGGGAGAGAGAGAGAGAGCATCCCAAGCAGGCCAACACAGAGCCCAGTGGGCGGCTCCAGCTCACAAACCGTGAGATCATGACCTGAGCTGAAATCGAGTCTGATGCACACCTACTAGGTCACCCAGGCACCCATGTGTCTTTTTTTAAATGTAACTTTGCAGTTGATGGGTGCAGTGATCTGCATACATATATATGCATGTAGATCATATGTGTATATATATATATATATATATGTGTGTGTGTGTGTGTATGTGTGTGTGAAGATGTATATATCATATTCATATCCTAAAAATATCATATTCATATGCTTAAAATGCCCATATTTAATGTATACAATTTGATGAGCCTGAAGATATGCATACTTTCATGAAACAATCACCACACTGAAGGCAATAGACATCCCTCACTCCCAAAAGTTTCCTTGTATTCCTTTGTGTGTGTGTGTGTGTGTGTGTGTGTGTGTGTGTGTGTGTGTGTGTGTGTGTGTGAGAGAGAGAGAGAGAGAGAGAGAGAGAGAAAGAGAGAGAGAGAGAGGTGAGAATACATAACATGAGATCTACCTTCTTAACAAATTTTTAAGTACATAATATGCTGTGTTGACTGTAGACATTCTGCTATACAGCACATTTCTAGAACTAATTCATCTTTTTTAAAACAGTTTATTGTTAAGTTGGTTTCCATATAACACCCAGTGCTCATCCCCACTAGAACTAATTCATCTTACATAACTGAAACTTCATACCAGCTGAACAATAATATTCCATCTCCCTTTTCCTCTGGCCCCTAGTAACTACTGTTGTATTCTCTGCTTTTAGGGGGTTGACTATTTTAATGTACCCCATATAAGTGGAATCACACAGTATCTATCCTTTTGTGACCGGATTATTTTACTTCAGATAATGCTCTCTAGGTTCTTCCATGTTGTTACAAATGGCATGATTTCTGTCGTTTTAAAGCTGAATAATATGCCAGTGTTGGTATACACCACATTTTCTTTATCCATTCATCTGTTGATTGGCATTTGCATTGTTTCCATAACTTGGCTATTATGAACAGTATCTCAGTGAAGATGGGGTGCAGATATCTATTCAAGGTCCTGATTTCAGAACAGACCCTTCTCCAAAGAGGACATCCAGGTGGCCAACAAACACATGAAACGATGCTCAGCATCCCTCCTCATCAGAGAAATACAAATCAAAACGACACTGAGATACCACCTCACGCCAGTCAGAGTGGCTAAATTGAGCAAATCAGAGAACGCGAGATGCTGAGGATGTGGAGAAACGGGCACCCTCCTACACTGTTGGTGGGAATGTAAACTGGTGCAGCCCCTCTGGAAAACAGTGTGGGAGTTCCTCAAAAAATTAACAATAGAACTCCCCTAGACCCAGCAATAGTACTGCTAGGGATTTACCCAAGGGATACAGGAGTGCTGATGCATAGGGGCACATGGACCCCAACGTTCATAGCAGCTCTCTCCACAATAGCTAAAACATGGAAAGAGCCTAAGTGTCCATCAATGGACGAATGGATCAAGAAGATGTGGTTTATCTATACGATGAAATACTCCATGGCAATGAGAAAGAATGACATCTGGCCATGTGTAGCAACATGGATGGACCTTGAGGGTGTTATGCTGAGCGAAATGAGTCAGGCAGAGAAGGACAAATATCATATGTTTGCATGTGTAGGAGGATTAGAAGGAACTTAACGGAGGACCATGGAGGGGAAGAAGGGGGGAAATGGTAGGGGAGAGGGAGAGAGGCAAACCATGAGAGACTCTTGAATGCTGACAAAAACTGAGGACTGATGGATGTTGGGGGGGAGGGGGGGCACGGAGGGGGGCACTTGTGGGGATGAGCACTGGGTGTTATATGGAAACCAATTTGACAATAAACTATTTGTAAAAAAAAATTTTTTTTTAAATGTTGGGGATTTTGCCTAAAAAAAAAAAAAAGATCCTGATTTCAATTCTTTTAGCATATACCCAGAGGTGGGATGGCGAGATCATATGGTAGTTCTGTTTTTAAGTTTATGAGGAACTGTTGTATAGCAGCTGCACAAGAAACAAGGAAGGTCGTTATATAATAATTAAAAGAGTCAATTCATCAGGAATAGATAGCAATTGTAAATATATATGCACCCAATATGAAAGCACCTTAATATATAAAGGAAACATTGACAGATTTGAAGGGAGAAATAGACAGCAATACAATAATAGTAGGGAACTTCAGCACCTCACTTTCAACAATGGATAGACTATACAGACAGAAAAGTCAATAAGGAAACAGCAAACTTGAACTCCAATGTAGACCAAATGGACTCAACAGAACATTCTACATTTTCAGAACATTCTACCCAACAAGAGCGGAGTACACATTCTTTTCAAGGGCACAAAGAACATCCTCCTGGATAGATCACATGCTAGGACACAAAACAAGTCTCAACAAATGTAAGATCAGAATCATGCCAGGTATCTTTTCTAACCATAATAGAATGAAACTGGAAATAAGTAACAGAAAGAACACTGGGAAATTCACAAATACATGTTGCCTTTTTGGCTTTTTTTGTAGCTATTTGTTTTTCATTTTGTCTGATAATTTTTAAAACTAAACTACAAACTGTATTCACATTTAGGGTAATACCAATATCTTTGAGTTTCAATATACCACATTCTTATTATATGCTTTCTATATGTCATATCTCTTCTCTGCCCCTTTTTCTCTCATTTCTTAATCTTTTTTTAGATTGCAGGAGTAATTTTTCATCATTCTGTTTTCCCTCTCTACCAATTTAAAAGTTTTATTCTCTTAATTGTATTTTGGTGGTCATCCTAGAGGTTACAACATACATCCTTGATTTGTGGAAATCTAATATTAACTATCACCTTTATTCTACCTCCTAAAGGTATAAACAAGTATTTTAAATATATTGTTAATCCCTCTTGATTCCTGTTTTATCTTTGTTGTATTTTGAAGCTGTATCGACATATCCAAATACTGTATTCTTAAAAGAATTTGTTGGGATATAATTTACATACCACCCAGTTCACTCATTTAATGTGTACACTTCAGTGAGTTTTAGTGTAATGCAGAGCTGTTCAAACCAATCTAGTTTTAGAACATTTTTATCACCCCGTAAAGCAGTCTTTGGCCAGTTAGCCATCACAACCCATCCTTCCCTCCTGTGCTGAGCCCCAGAGAGCTTAATCTACTGTCTCGGGGTTTATCTCTGTCCATTCCATATAAGTGGCATCCTATAACAGATGGTCTGTTGTGACTGGCTGCTTTTCACCTAGCATGGTGTTTTCAAGGCTAATCCATGTTGTAGGATATGTCAGAACTTCATTTACTTTTTAATGTCAAATAATGTTTCATTTTATGGATGCATCACATGTTACTTGTCCATCCATTGATGGCCATTTGAGAAACTTCCACTCTTTGCTTTTGCGAATGATGTTGCTATGAGTATCTTTGTATAAATTCCTATATTTATTTATTTTGAGAAAGAGAGAGCGCGCAGCATGTGCGTGACCAAGGGAAAGGGAGAGAGAGGATCACAAGTGGAACCCCACGTGGGGCTTGAACCTGTGAACTGTGAGATCATGACCTGAGCCGAAATCGAGTCAGATGCTTAACCGACTGAGCCACCAGGTGCACCACTATATATTTTTTAAATCACGTGGCATACATACATACACACACACCCAGCTTGGCAAACTACAGACCAAAATCAGCCTGCCATAGGCCAACTCCAGCCATTTACATGTGTATTATATTTAGCACTTTTATACCACAATGGCAAACTAATTGCCATAGAGACCACATGGTTCACAAAGTCAAAAAATGTTTACTGTCTGGTCCTTTACAAGAAAAGTTTTTTTCTTTTTTAAATTTTTGAGAAAGTGAGAGAAAGAACGTGAATGGAGGAGGGGCAGAGAAGAGAGGGGAACACAATCCAGAGCAGCTCCAGGCTCTGAGCTGTCAGCACAGAGCTCGATGTGGGGCTCGAACTCACAAAAGGTGAGATCATAACCTGAGCTGAAGTCAGTTGCTTCAGCTGATGCTTAACCAACTGAGCCAGCCAGGTGCCCCAGACAAGAAGAGATTTTTGACCTCTGCTTTAAATAGTCGCAGTGCACGTGTATTTGCTAATTTCTACACTTTTCATTCTTAGTGCCTCTCCATCTCCACGCAACTGAACTGAATTTCCTTGTGCTTAGAGTTCTCAAGACTTTCCGTGATTGCTGATTTTATGCTGGCAAGTTATTTTGGTCTGAAATGCCTGATTGAAAATGCTTTGATTTTGCATTCATTCTTGAAGGTTCTTTTCCATGGTAGGAGATTCTGGGTCAGCAGTTATTTTCCTTCACCACCTTGAAACTGTATCTCTGCTAGCCTATCGCTTCGGTCCAGCGTTGCTATTGGGCAGTCAGCTGTCTGTCACTCCTTTCTGTCTCTTTTCTCTGGTTGCCTTTAAGATTTTCTCATTATCCTTTATCGTGTTCAGTTAACTAAGGTGTATCTAGACTTGCTTTTTAAAAATCTTTTTTATGCATCATTGGACTTCTTGATATTATATTATGATATCTTTCCCTAGTTCTGTAGAATTCTCAGCCATGTTTTTGTCCAGGCACCAACAGCAACTATACTGGTAAAGACAACAAAGAATATTGTATAATAAATATTCACCTTTAGGATATTACAGGCTGGAAATGCTGGTGGCCAGTTATAGACAAGCCCTCATATAATACAATCAGGGCTTCACTGCTTTGTAATTCCCCAGGGAATGAGCCTACTGAAGTAGTAGTAGTAAAATTACTTCTTTAAAATTTTTTAAACTTAAAACATGTAAACACACATCTGTTTGCCAATACTTTCATGGAGGACTGAGCTATGATCCTCAATTATGGATGTAGTGAAGTTCTATATAAAACGTATTCATAATGGGCCATGGTAAAATGGGCAGGAAGTTAAAGATTCTTGCAAAGAATCTAGAAGCAGAATTCTAACTTTAGTTTTTTCTATCTTTTAGTTTCTTGCCCATACCTAACTTAGTCTACCCGGTCTTCCCCAAACTTTCAATTTCATTTTATTTTTTATTTATTTTTTTTTAATGTTTTTTATTTATTTTCAGGAGAGAGAGAGAGAGAGACAGCATGAGCAGGGGAGGGTCAGAGAGAGAGGGAGTCACAGACTGAAACAGGCTCCAGGCTCCGAGCTGGCAGTCAGCACAGAGCCCGACGTGGGGCTCGAACCCACGAACCGTGAGATCATGACCTAAGCGAAAGTCGGCCGCTTAACCGACTAAGCCACCCGGGTGCCCCTCGATTTCATTTTAATAGAACACTTCTCTTTTCTTTTCCACATCTTTCATTACTTCCATACTATTTAACTAAATTATGAATAACTGAGATAAACACATTTGGATACTGATTCTTGATATACAGTTCAACTGGCAGAAGCAGAAACGTTTAGGTGTTGTAGACAGTGTGATCATTCCATACACCTTGAGAATCACCATGTTTTAGAGGAAAAAAGTGGAGAGATGGAGTATTGACTGAATGGAGACTGGCTTTTCTCTACCACAGCCCTGCTTCTGAGGATTCATCACCCCTACCCCTTGCCCCATTTCATCATCATAACTGAGGACTTTTTAAGTGTTTATTTATTTTTAGAGAGAGAGAGAGGGGAGGAGGGGCAGGGAGAGAATCCCAAGCAGGATCCATGCTGTCAACAGAGCCCAGTGCAGAGCTTGAACTCACAAACTTTGAGAGCGTGACCTGAGCTGAAATCAAGACTCGGGTGCTTAGCCAGCTGAGCCATCCAGGTACCCCTAACTGGGAATTTTTAAATCATTAGAAAGGCCTCAGTGTATAGAGAAAAAATTTTACACAATGCTTAGATAGTACCAAAGTCTGAAACAATAGTACAAAATATGAAAATGATAGTTCAGTCTCATTTATGAATGTTATGCAAAATCCTTACATGAAAGAGAAGCTAATAGAACCCAGGAATACATTTAAAAGAACAGTACCTCATAATAAAGTGGTTTTGATCCCAGAAACACAAGGAATTCAATAATCTATTCATATAATATCCCGTGTTAATAAGCCATAGGAAATCAGGACCCTAGAGCCTCTGAATAGATGCTAAAAAATGCAATTGACAAAATCCATTATCTTTTCCATTTTAAAATGGAAGAAGAGAATGAAATGAATGTTTTCTTAATGATAAATACCTGAGTGCCTGCTTGCCTACTCACTCACTCTCTCCTGATGCCAAAGGCAGTTAGGTACCAAGAGCGTAGGCCTGAAAGTCAGGATGCTCACAATCACCACTGTTATTTAACATCATGGGAAAAGAAGTCAAATATCTAAAAATGTAAAAAGAGGAGGCAAAATCCCCATTATTTTCAGATGGTCTAACTGTGAAACTGGAGGTTGTGCTACAAAACCACTTACAGCCATAAGAGTAGCAAATGACGGCCAGCCTGGGGGACAAAAATCAGTAGCTTTCCTACCTGGGAACACTTACAAACATAATGGAAAAGAACATCCCATCTATAACAGCAACAATAGTGAAAAAGAATAAGATGCCTCAAATCCATAGACTCCAAATGGAAAAACAAAACAATGTTAAATCCCTACAGGCCATAAAGGAAGACTTCACTAAGTGGAGGTGCGTCCCACCCCTGGATGGAGGAGCCACCATTGTAAAAGCCCAGTTCTCTCTAAATCAATCTGTAAGTTCCATTGAGCCCAAGAAAATTCTCAACAGGATATGTATTAAAGCTACCTGATGACATGATACTCTACATCGAAAACCCGACAGACTCCACCAGAAGCCTACTAAAACTGATTCAAGAATTCAGCCAAGTTGCAGGGTACAAAATCAACGTACAGAAATCGGTTGCATTTTTATACACCAACAATGAAGCAACAGAAAGAGAAATCAAGAAACTGATTCCATTCACAATTGCACAAAAAAACATAAAATACCTCGGAATAAACCTAACCAAGGATACAAGAGATCTGTATGATGAAAACTATAGAAAACTTATGAGGAAATTGAAGAAGACACAAAGAAATGGAAAAACATTCCATGCTCATGGATAGGAAGAATAAATATAGTTAAAATGTCATTACTACCTAAAGCACTCTACACATTCAATGCAATTCCAATCAAAATTGCATCAGCATACTTCTCAAAACTAGAACAAACTATCCAAAAATTTGTATGGAACCACAAAAGACCCCGAATAGCCAAAGTAATCCTGAAAAATAAAACCAAAACGGGAGGGATCACCATCCCAGACTTTAGCCTCTACTACAAAGCTGTCATCATCAAGACAGTATGGTATTGGCACAAAAACAGACACACAGACCAATGGAACAGAATTGAGAACTCAGAAGTGGACCCAAAAGTATACAGCCAACTGATCTTTGACAAAGCAGGAAAGAATATCCAATGGAAAAAAGACAGCCTTTTTAACAGATGGTGTTGGGAGAACTGGACAGCAACATGCAGAAGAATGAAACTAGATCATTTTCTCACACCATGCACAAAAATAAAGTCAAAATGGATAAAGGACCTGAACGTGAGACAGGAAACTATCAACACCCTAGAGGAGAAAGCAGGAAACAACCTCCTTGACCTCCACCACAGCAACTTCTTACTTGACACATCCCCAAAAGCAAGGGAATCAAGAGCAAAAATAAACTGTTGGGACCTCATCAAGATTAAAAGCTTCTGCACAGCCAAGGAAACAACCCAGAAAATTAATAGGCAACCAACGGAATGGGAAAAGATAGTTGCAAATGACATATCAGATAAAGGGTTAACATCCAGAATCTATAAGGAACTCACCAAACTACATGCCCGAAAAACAAACAACCCAGTGAAGAAATGGGCAGAAGATATGAACAGACACTTCTCCAAAGAGGACATCCAGATGGCCAACAGACACATGAAACAGTGCTCAGCATCCCTTCTCCTCAGGGAAATACAAATCAAAACCACACTGAGATACCACCTCACGCCGGTCAGAGTGGCTAAAATGAGCAAAGCAGAGAACTCTAGATGCTGGCGAGGATGTGGAGAAACGGGCACCCTCCTACACTGTTGGTGGGAATGCAAACTGGTGCAGCCCCTCTGGAAAACAGTGTGGAGGTTCCTCAGGAAACTAACAATAGAACTCCCCTATGACCCAGCAATAGCACTGCTAGGAATTTACCCAAGGGACACAGAAATGCTGAGGCATAGGAGCACATGTACCCCAATGTTCATAGCAGCACTCTCCACAATAGCTAAAACATGGAAAGAGCCTAAGTGTCCATCAACAGATGAATGGATCAAGAAGATGTGGTTTATCTATACCATGGAATACTCCATGGCAGTGAGAAAGAATGACATCTGGCTATGTGTAGCAACGTGGATGGACCTTGAGGGTGTTATGCTGAGCGAAATAAGTCAGGCAGAGAAGGACAAATATCATATGTGTGCACGTATAGGAGGATTAGGAGGAACTTAACAGAGGACCAAGGGGGAGAAGAAGGGCGGAAATGGTGGGGGAAAGGGAGAGAAGGCAAACCATGAGAGACTCTTGAATGCTGACAAAAACTGAGGACTGATGGATGTGGGGGGGAGGGGGGATGGGCATAGAGGAGGACACTTATGGGGATGAGCACTGGGTGTTATGTGGAAACTAATTTGACAATAAATATTTAAAAAAAAAACTATCTGAGCTGAACATAAAAGTTTATATGGAAAAATAAATACAAGAAAAACTGAAAACTCAGAAGAGCAATTTTGTCCTAGTAGATATCCAGCATGAAATAGTTCTACTGTAAATATAACAATAGCAGACTGGCCCTAAATAGGTAGCTCTTGGAACACAGAACGAAGAAATAGGCCACATAGGATTGAAATGGACTGATGTAGTTTGTGACACCAATAGCATTTCAGTTCAGTGGAGATGAGTTCGATGAATGGTATTTGGCTTAACTAGCTAGCCCACTTGGAGAAAGGGGGTCTATATCCTTAAGTTATAATAGAAAAGTTATAAAGAAAAGTCCAGGTCAATCAAATATTTCAATATCAAAGACTGAACCTTTGTAAGAAGTAGATGAAAACATAAAAAAGCATACAATCTCAGAGGGAGTTGAACCCCAAATGCAGAAATTCTAAAATAAATCTTAACCTGACCACATAAAAACTAGACATTTGTATAATGAAATTTAGGCAATCAACTATATATATTTTTAAAAAGGACACACTGGGAAAGAATATCTGCAACATGAATTCAAAGGGATAATATCGTCAAATTATAAGAGTTAAGATGAAACCAACAGAAAGATACTGAAATAGGCAAAAAGGCATACAAGAGGCAGCTTATAGAAAAAGAAATAGCGGGGCGCCTGGGTGGCTCAGTCAGTTGAGAGTCCGACATCGGCTCGGGTCATGATCTCACCGTCCGTGAGTTCGAGTCCTGCATTGGGCTATGTGCTGACAGCTCAGAGCCTGGAGCCTGCTTTGGATTCTATGTCCCCCTCTCTTTCTGCCCCTCCCCCACTCAGACTCCGTCTCTCTCTAAAAAAAAGAAGACAAGAAAGACAGAAATAGCAATACCCACTTATATATGGGAAACATTCTATTGCACGATTAGTGGGACTCTAAACTAGTACAAACTTCCAGAGGACAGTTTTACACATACCTTCCAGTTCTAGAAATTCACGCAGCTGAACAGTTGACCAAAAAGTGACAATTGTGGGAGCACTGTTTCTGATGACTAAGAAAAACTGCAAAGTCTATAAATGCCCATTAATCAAGGACTGGTTTTAAAAATTGAGACATCCATTCTGTGAAGCTGAAGTAGATACATCTGTTCTGAGGGAAGAGGTTAGGAGCGAGCATGGCTTCGGAGCCAACCCTCCTGGGTGCAAATGCCGGTTCTGCTATATACCAGGAGTGTAATCTGGGCCATGTGATTTGCGTCTCTGTGGCTCAGTTTCCCCATTTGTAAAATGTGAGTGGTAGTACCTACCTCCAAAGGATGTTGTTAGGTTTCAGTAAATTAATAAGGAAGTATTTAGAACATGCCAACCACTGCATATGCTATCAATAAATGCTTGTTATATATTATTAAGTGGTGCAAATGCAAGGTATAGGCCAGTGTGTAGTGCAGTTTCTTGTGCGAGAGGCAGAGGGGGAGTAAGTGGGGTAAGGAGATGATACGTGATAGATCAGTCTGGATCTAAGCATGGAAATGGTTCACTGTAGTGGAAGAGACTTTTTCATTTTACAGTTCTGCCTGTATTTCCTGAATTACCC
Organism: Proteles cristata cristata; assembly: GCA_017311185.1. Taxonomy (NCBI): domain Eukaryota; kingdom Metazoa; phylum Chordata; class Mammalia; order Carnivora; family Hyaenidae; genus Proteles; species Proteles cristata. The sequence continues at coordinate 149,830 of JAESUZ010002476.1, forward strand.
AACTGTGTTGTCAGGAAAGCTAATTTGTGGTAACAAAGAAACTCCAAAAATGTGATTTAAAGAAGAGGTGATTATCTCTCTCCCTTGAGAGTGTTCCAGGCTGGCCAATTTGCTCCACACAGTCATTCAAGGCCCTAGGACTCCACCACAGCCGAGGCCCAGCGACTTCCCAAAGCTGACTTCCTGTTAGAATCCTCTGGAAAAATTACGTTGTCCAGCCACACTCCTTTCCCATTCAGTCGGAATCACTGGAGTGGGGCCCAAATAACCAGTAAGTATTATAGTCCTCCAGGTGATTGCCACGCAGCCAAGTGCCTTGGGGACTTACCAACCGTTACTAATTGTTGATCCCAAAGCCAATGGGATTTCAGTCCCCAAGAAGGAGATGAAAGCTGTGAAGGAGGCCCATTCTCGTTTAAGGGCCTGGCCCCAAAAGGCACACGACCCGTGTGCACCCATTCTGTTGTCCCAGAACATAATCACACAAGGGAGCTGGCTGCCACGTGGCTAAAATCCCGTTACCAGGGAAGAAGAGAGGAAGGGATTCTGGTGGCCAGCTAGCACGACACAGATCACTCGAAAGTATTTTTCACCTCTGCCGCAAGATAACGACGAGGATCATCCGAAGGGGAGGGCGATGGCCGAATTTGTTCCATTATAGTTTTGTATATTCCAGAAACTCGAATGTGATTTTTTTAAGCCAAATAAAAGAAACCCTTCGTTTTCTTTTGAGTTTTGTGAAATAAACACACAGTTCTCAACTCTTGAAAATGAGACGTCCTTACTACAAGGTAAATGTACTTCGAGGCGGCTGTCTACAGGGACATTCAAAACGGAGGCACAGCGATAAACAGATACAAGGACGGCATCTCGTCCTGAAGCCCCTGGCACAGCACAGACCCCATGAGGGTGGTTGTATTAATATTGACAACTGCCTGTCCGCGGCGTGTGCAGTTTCAGCTCGAGGGTAAAATAGAACCATGAGTCTTTTGTATAGTGTTTTCATGTCACGGTGTTAAATGGAGTTTAGAAATGCACAGGGTGCAGGGCAGAAAACACTGCCGAATTCAGAACCTTCTTCCTTCTCTCCTGAGTTTATATACGGACAAGCCTCCCGCAGGCGCCTCAGCTGCTGGTAAGAAACCCTCCAGTGGTTTTCTCTCCCTTTCTCGCCCCCCTGCCACCCAGATCAGCATTTGTGACATTGCTTCTTGGGCCGTGCTGGCCAGGTTGTCTGCCAAGCCTTGGCTTGGGCTCTGGAGAAGAGAACCCTATTCCAGGAGACACTGTACAGACTGGTGCTGCTGCTGAAGGAGCTGTGGGCGCACTGGGATGTGCGCCTGTCAGAACGTGCCTTGAGCTCCTCTGGAAAGTGGGACGTGCGCAGAGCTCAGAACCGACCTTCTCTTCCGGTCACCTCGGTCCTTCAGTTTTACTTCATCCGCACATCAGTTGGAGCCTGGAACCCCTAGGATGAGGCCAGGCAGTGCAGAAGAGACATTTAGGAGGAAGAACAGATTCTGATTTAGCGGTGAAAAGCCCAGATAGTAGGTAGAAGCTGGTAGGGACTTGCTCCATTCATATTTGTCACTAGAGATAAAGGGATTTTAAAATGCTGCCTCTAGGGGCGCCTGGGTGGCTTAGTCAGTTAAGCGTCCGACTTTCGCTCAGGTCATGATCTCGCGGTTCGTGGGTTCGAGCCCCGCGTCGGGCTCTGTGCTGACTGCCAGCTCAGAGCCTGGAGCCTGTTTCAGTCTGTGACTCCCTCTCTCTCTGACCCTCCCCTGCTCACGCTCTCTCTCTCTCTCTCCTAGAAATAAATAAAACATTAAAATAAATTAAAAAAATAATAAAATGCTGCCTCTAGATGACATGATACTCTACATGGAAAACCAGACAGACTCCACCAGAAGCCTACTAAAACTGATCCTTGAATTCAGCAAAGATGCAGGGTACAAAATCAACGTACAGAAATCAGTTGCATTTTTTGTACACCAACAATGTAGCAACAGAAAGAGAAATCAAGAAACTGATCCCATTCATAATTGCACAAAAAACCATAAAATACCTAGGAATAAACCTAACCAGAGATATAAAAGGTCTGTATGATGAATACTATACAAAACTTATGAAGGAAATTGAAGAAGACACAAAGAAATGGAAAAAAATTCCATGCTCATGGATCAGAAGAATAAATATTGTTAAAATGTCATTACTACCCAAAGCAATCTACACATTCAGTGCAATCCCAATCCAAATTGCACCAGCATTCGTCTCAAAGGGAGAACAAACAATCCTAAAATTTGTATGGAACCGTAAATTAGAATAGACAAAGTAATATTGAAGAAGAAAACCAAAACGGGAAGCATCACCATCCCAGACTTTAGCCTCTACTACAAAGCTATAATCATCAAGACAGTATTGGCACGAAAACAGACACATAGACACATAGACACATAGACCAATAGGATAGAATAGAGAACTCAGAATTGGACCCACAAATGTATGGCCAACTAATCTTTGACAAAGTGGGAAAGAGTATCCAATGGAGAAAAGCCTCTTTAACAGATGGTGTTGGGAGAACTGGACAGCAACATGCAGAAGAATGAAACCAAATCACTTTCTCACACCATACACAAAAATAAACTCAAAATGGATAAAGGACCTGAATGTGAGACAGGAAACCATCAAAACCCTAGAGGAAAAAGCAGAAAACAACTTCCTTGACCTCAACTGCAACAATGTCTTACTTGACGCATCCCCAAAGGCAAGGGAATCCAGAGCAAAAATAAACTATTGGGACCTCATTAAGATTAAAAGCTTCTGCACGGCAAAGGAAACAACCCACAAAACTAATAGGCAACCGACAGAATGGGAAAAGATAGTTGCAAATGACATATCAGATAAAGGACTAGTATCCAAATCTATAAGGAACTCACCAAACTCCACACCCGAAAAACAAATAATCCAATGAAGAAATGGGCAGAAGACATGAACAGACACTTCTCCAAAGAGGACATCCAGATGGCCAACAGACACATGAAACAGTGCTCAGCATCCCTCCTCATCAGAGAAATACATATCAAAACCACACTAAAATACCACCTCATGCCAGTCAGAGTGGCTAAAATGAGCAAATCAGGAGACTATAGATGCTGGTGAGGATGTGGAGAAACGGGCACCCTCCCACGCTGTTGGTGGGAATGTAAGCTGGTGCAGCCCCTCTGGAAAACAGTGTGGAGATTCCTCAAAAAATTAACAACAGAACTCCCCTAATACCCAGCAATAGCACTGCTAGGAATTTACTCCAGGGATACAGGAGTGCTGATGCATAGGGGCACATGTACCCCAGTGTTCATAGCAGCACTCTCCACAATAGCCAAATCATGGAAAGAGCCTAAGTGTCCATCAACTGATGAATAGATCAAGAGTATGTGGTTTATCTATACGATGGAATACTACATGGCAATGAGAAAGAATGAAATGTGGCCGCTTGCAGCAACATGGATGGAACTAGAGGGTATTATGCTGAGCGAAATAAGTCAGGCAGAGAAGGACAGATACCATATGTTTTCACTTATAAGTGGATCAGGAGAAACTTAACAAAGGACCATGAAGGAGGAGAAGGGGAAAAAATAGTGGGGGAGAGGGAGGGAGGCAAACCATGAGAGACTCTTGAATACTGAGAACAAACTGAGGGCTGGTGGGGGGTGGGGGAAATGGGAAAGGGAGTGTTGGGCATGGAGGAGGCACTTGTTAGGGTGAGCACTGGCTGTTACATGGAAACCAACTTGACAATAAACTATGAAAAAAAAGTATAAAATAAAATATTACATCTAGAAGTTAACTATACATAAGATCACATAATGCATCGCTTAAACCTTCTGGGACACTTTTGAGAGTAATAGGGAATGCCCTTACTTGCACTAGGATCAGTAGATGTAAACTGGGACTGTTCTGGGGGAACGGGACTACTTGGTGTCCCTAATTATGTGGCCCTCATTCTCATTCACAGAAAAGCCCTCCTTGGGGGGGGGGCACCTGGGGTGGCTCAGTCGGCTAAGCATCAGTCTTGATTTCAGCTCAGACCATGATCTTGGGATGGAGCCCCATGTGCAGGTTGGCTCTAAGTGTGGAGACTGCTTAGGATTCCTCTCTCTCTGCCCCTTCCGCTCTCAAAGTTGTGCTCTCTCGATCGATCGATCGATCGATAGATAGATAGATAGATAGACAGACAGACAGATAAACTTTTCATGGCCAGTGGGCCTATCACCCTAGATCTGGGGAGCCCTACACATTGTTAAGTTGAATCTGAGAAATTCAGCTCCATCTGAAGACAGTTGCCACAAAACCCTCCTGAAGAATCCTTTTGGTGGCTCCCACTTCTGTCAGAGTCAACCCAGACCCTGACCTTAGAGCATGTAGCTTTCAGATCACTGCACTAAAATAATCAGGACTTATGCTGGTCATTTGTGAGCTAGAGCAGCACGTGACCCAGCACCATGCATTTGCCAGGCACATTCTCCTTTTGCATGATTCTAGACCCTTTCATTCCAAGACCTTTTGCAGAACCAACACAAGATCCTGAAATGCATGTGTGCTGGCTAAATTGAGATATGAATTACTCTTAGTTGGTCTAGTTCAGAGGGCTGGGGCCAAGGGAATATGGAATATATATATATATATATATAGAATGTCCTATGCATGTATGATTATTAGATCAAGACTTGCATTATGCTATTTAAAATCTTCTATTTCTTTGCTCATTTTTTGACTCCTTGATATATTAGTTACTAAGAGAGGCATTTCAAAATCTACCACAATAATAGATTTGTCTGTGTCCCCTTGTAATTCTGTCAGTTTATGTTTTATGTATTTTGAGGCTATGTTATTAGGTACCTACAGGTTTACAATTGTTAACTATTCCCTTTTCAATTTGGCTTTCTGTGCTGCATTTTGGATAATTTGTTTACATCTCTCTTTTGTTTCACTCATTTTATATCGAGTTGTGCTTAATCTGCTATATAACATGTCCATCAAGTTTGCAGTTTCAAGTATAATTTTTTTTATTTTTGGAAATTATATTTTATTGTTTGAAATTGGATTGATGATTATATAATAATTGTTCCTTGCTCATACTCTTTTATTTATTTATATTTAAACATAGTTATTTTTTTGTCTGATAATTCTAATACTTGAGATGTTAAGTGGTCTGATTCTTCCGCTGTTTCTCCTGATTCTTGCTCAAGATTATCCAGATTTAACAGATATTGCTTTAGTTTTGTTTTTATTTTTGTTTACCAATAAAAGTAATGAGAATTTAGGTTAAAACTCCAGGAAAGTTTTGTGGTTCTACTTGAGGTGATAAATTTTCAGAGGAAATTTTAATACACCCATTTGCAAATAAAGTTTATTCCGTTCATCATTAAATGTTTCCTTGCTGTCCCCTTCTGCCATGGTGGATTTATTTCTAGGTGACTCTTAGACCAGAAGTATAACGTATGGTATCCAAGCTTTATATGAAGGGTGTCTCATATATATCCATATTGGTGGGAGCCCTAAAATTCATTTCTAATGCCCTGCAGCCAGCAAAGCTATCAAAAGAGAAGGATTGTCTGGAGTCAGCTGAAACCCTCTGAGCAAAAGGCACCTCCTTATTTGCTTACTTCCTTGGATTCTCATTTTTGCATAGTGTTGAGCTTTGAAGATTTCTCATTTTTTTAGTTGTTTTTAGGAGTTTATAATTTAAGAGCTATAACCTACCAGACTTCTGGAATTGGGAGTCAACTTATACATTTTTAGGTTACAATAGAACCAGAGTTTCGCAATGTGCTCATGGACAAGTCTCTCAGATCCATCCTGGCTTTTCTGAGCCTCCCAGTAGCTGAACCTACAACAGGAACTCATGGCTGAAATCAATAGTTCCTTGAGATTCTGACAGATCTGCATTTAACCAATTCCAATAGCTTTGAGCTCTCTTAAAATTACAGACACCTGTCTCTTGTGTGTTTTTAATTAATCATTTAGTCAATTTATATGTAATTACCCAAAATTGTGAACTTCAAGCTCATTTATCCTCTGGGCCAGAAATCAACAGTTTTCTCTCTAGCATTTAGTACAGTCTATGCTTTACCTGTGATCATCAGAGTTTAGAATCTCTATAATTATAATTACCAACTTATGTAAAGTATACCAAGATTTCAGGGCACCTGGGTGGCTCAGTCGGTTAAGCGTCCGACTTCAGCTCAGGTCATGATCTCATGTTTCATGGGCTCAAGCCCTCATCGGGCTCTGTGCTGACAGCTCAGAGCCTGCAGCCTCTTTCAGATTCTGTGTCTCCCTCTCTCTCTGACCCTCCCCTGCTTATGCTGTCTTTCCCTCCCCCTCAGGAAAAACAAAGCAGAACATTAAAAAAAATTTTTAAGTATACCAAGATTTATACTTACCAACTTATTAAAAGTATAAATCTTATTGCCAATTCAATTACAGAGCCTGAGAAAAACAAAAAAACAGTGAATTTTCACCCTGCTAATTACATGGCTCTTTGCAGCAAGCCCACCTAATCAGAAAGAGAAATGACATATATGTAATATGTGCATTCTTCATCTTGACTCTTAGTAAATCAATTGCATTTCTTTAGCAGATAAAGATGAGAAGTTAGTTTCATAACTCTTTCTATAACAAAACACTTACTAAGATAAAAAATCAGATTAAAATCAAAGTATCTGCCCATAAAATAACACTGGATTGTTTTGAGTAAGGATCCCAATATGAAGAAACTGCACATTAGCTTACATTTAATAGACAATTAATGTCTATTAATAGACATTTGAGTTTTCCCAAGATTAGAACATAAAATCCCTTGGTAGCCCATTTAGGAGCTCACAGGGATTTAGTCATTTATTCAACACCTATTTAATGAGTGTCCATTATGTGCAAGGCACTGTGTTCAGCATTAGGGATTTGAAAGTGAACAGAACCAGACACAGGTTCATGGACCTTTTGGCCTAGAGAGGGAATAAGCAAATTACTGTGTGATTCCAGTCAGCGTAAGTACTGAAAGGGAAAGCTATAATGCTGTAATATATAAAGATTTAGACTATGGGGACCAGGGAAGGGGACATTTCCTTTCCCCTAAAAGGATAGTGGGAGCTGGTCAGACAAAGGAAGTCTGGGCAGTGAGGGAGGCAGGAGGAGAAACACATCCCAGAGAAGACCAGATGTACACAAGACTGCTTTCTTCCTGATTTCCCTTCTTCATTTTTTCCTTTCTCTTCATTTCAGTTTCCCTCTTCAACAATAAAACATAGTAGTGGTGATAAAAGCAAAGGGAAGAAGAGTATTGAACTATCTGTAGAATCTTGTATTTGGAGCTTGCTAAATACTGAACCTCAGTGAGACCTTGGTACTTGGTAAAAGTACCGTCTCCTGCAGTGTACTTCACAAGAGCTACCCCAAGGAGGCTGACCTTAGAGATGCAGATCTCTGGTTAGATTCTGCAACTTCCATCTCTTCTTTTCTCCTGGTTATGACTCCATCTGGCTCATTGGAAGTACCCATGCCCTGGCTCTCTGGGTTGCTACCTTGATAGTTCTCATAATTAGAGCTTTGCTTCTTGATTAGCTACACACTCAAGTTCAGCTAAGCATGCAGATCCTGACTCCTGCCAGCACAAAAATCTGCCTCTCCAAGCCTTGTGTATAAAACTCGGACAATCTTAGCAAACCTACTCCTTTTGCAGATAGGGAAATGTAAGTGACTACTCTTGTGTATTGCTTCTGTCCTGAATGGTTTATTTTTTCCAAAAGGAAAGCGATCATATTTAATCTGGATATCAAGTTATTCTAGCACCATTCATACAAAGATGTTTCCTCCCTTGTTGGATTGCTTTGTCCCTTCGTTGAGTCTCGCATGACCATAGAAGTGTGAGTCTAGGGGCGCCCGGGTGGCTCAGTCCGTTAAGCGTCCGACTTTCACTCAGGTCATGATCTCACGGTTCGTGGGTTCGAGCCCCGCATCGGGCCCTGTGCTGACTGCCAGCTCAGAGTCTGGAGCCTGTTTCAGATTCTGTGACTCCCCCTCTCTCTCTGACCCTCCCCTGCTCGTGCTTTCTCTCTCTCTCTCTCTCTCTCCTAGAAATAAGTAAAACATTAAAAAAAAAAAAAGAAGTGTGAGTCTATATCTGTGTTTGCTGTTCTCCACTGATCTGTTTGTTGATCTTTATGACAATACCACATAGTAATAATAACTTACTGTAAAGTAAGTGTAGAAAGCCGATAATGTACACTCTCCAAATTTGTTCTTTTTCAAAATTGCTTTGACTGTTTTAGGTCCTTGGCATTTTCAGGTAAATTTTAGAATCATCTTGTCAACTTCTACAAAAATGCTCTCTCTGGGATTTTGATTGGGATTGTCCACAGACAACCCATTTGGGGAGAGTTAACATATAAATACCAAGTCTCCCAGTCCATGAACATGGTATAACTTGCCATTTGTTTAGTTCTTTTTTAATTTATCTCAGCAGCAATTATAGGTTTTCAGTGTAAAACACTTGAACATCTTCTGTCAAATTTATTCCTAATATGTTTTTTGATATGATTGTGATAAAAATGTTTATGTTCTAATTATGTGCTGCTTGCATGTAAAAGTACAATTCAGGCTTTCCTGAGTGGAAGAGTTCAAAGCACAGCCAGGGCAGACACTCCCTAGGAAATAATTTCTTCTAGAATTTTCTTCTACCCTTTTGATCCATGTAGCCTATGACTGAAAGGTCCTTTTATACTGGTCTCTTGTCCTCCTTTCACCTCTACCACAAACTTGGCAGAAAAACCTAGGTTTGACTCTTTGTTTTACCAACTGTGTAGCCTTTAGCCTCTTACTTGTCCCTGCTCGTCGTTCTTCTCATCCATAGATAAGGATATTACTACCTAACACTCAGGGCCGTAGTAAGGATTAAAGGGGTAATTCCCTTCTGCCCTCCTTCCATGGGGACCACCAACTGCCTGCCACTCTGCAGACGGACCCTTACTTTCTAGCTCAGGCGAATAGAGATGCTATAACCGTGTGCCCTGCTGCTCTTTACAGCCAAGTACCAACCACCCAAAAAATATGAGGCCAAAAAGTAAGTATAACTAGGTAGAATCAGAATGCTTCTATCACAAAACTGGGAAAAGGAGTTTCTTGCCCTTTTTCTATCCGTTGCAGGAACCTTATTATATCCCTGACCCACGCCAGGCTCAGTGCTGGGGATCATGGCCATTAAAAGCCTAAAGCAGCCAGGTTTCCCCTCTCAGAGATCCAGCTCCAACACTTGTTTCTGGACCCAGAGCTGGCAGAGAAGAGGACCTCTCCCTCAGGAGCCCCCGTCTTCCAGGCTTGTGAAGTAGAGGACTGTATCCAAGAACAAGTCTCCAGATGCTTCTAAAAAATGGTTTTGATCTAAACTGAGGGGTAAGAGGATGAGTCCAAGCAGTGATCACGTGTGAAACACACGTCCACTAGCTTGGAAACACAGACAGTGCTTAGCTTCCGGGTGCTGTTGGCCCACCCAGGATGGGGCCCAGACAGGGCTGCATGGAGCCCCTTCTCAGCAGGGGAGTTTTCCCCATTCAGTTGGGTTTCAAGCTTCCCTTCTGTATATCAGTATGGCAATTTGGGTCTAATTTTTTTCCATCTTCTTTCCATGCCTAATGCTTTAAAAAATTATTAGCAGTTAATCAGCAGATATTTACTAAGCACTTAATGTGTGCCAGCCACCATGCTAGAACCTGGGTGCACAGTGTTGACAGCATACACGTACTTCCTGACTCATCGGGGCTGATAGCATGGTGGGAAATGTGACGGTGCTTACATGACCGCAGAACCGCATGGGTGTTTTCAAGCAGTGCCAAGGACTGTAAAAAAGAAGTTTACAAAGATGTAAGCACCTACGGTAGGGAAACCTGGAATGGGCTGCAGGGAAGGCAGCCTTCCCAAACGCCTAAGCTAAGATATAAAGGTTGAGTAAGTGTGAACAAGGCCCGGTGGATGGGCAGTGGGGAAGAGAAGTTTCCAGGTAGAGGGAACAGTGGAGGCCAAGGCCCTGAGCTGAGTGGGAACTTGGCCTAAATAAAGGACCCAAAGGCTGGGGTGTTTGGAGTTAGAGAAGGGGGAGAAGAGTGGGGAGGGGTGAGGATGGAGGGTGGCAAGGGCCTAGACTGGGTCTTGGTGAGAAAGTTTAGACCTTTAACTCAGTTAATATTTACTGACCACCTTCTCTGCTCAGGCCTGCTCTAGGCTCTGAGAGTTCTCCAGAACAAAGGGCAGAGTCCCTGCCTCACATGCTTCTGTCCCAGGGAAAACCTTGTCTGATGGCAACTGCAGTGGCCCAGGTTCAGGGGGAGGGTGGGGAGGTGCAGGGGTGAGTGGGCCACCAGTTTGAGACCCAGCTCATGTATCTTCTGATGGAAACGTTCCATGACCCACGAGGCTCCCTGATACAAATTCTCGTTGAACATTTCCCATGCCACCACGCTTCGTGGTTTGTAATGATACATTCAGTTGTCCAACTATTCTAACTATCCACTCTTTTCCCTTGAGTAAGGCTTCCTGAGGCCAGGGTCCCTGTGTCCTGGCCCTTGTGGGTCCCCAGCACCTAGCACAGCGCCTGGTACTCATAGATACTTAGTAGATAACTGCTGGCTAGAAGAATGCATTGGCTGTTGGGCAATGAGGAAGGGATCAAGGATGACTGCCTGGTTCCTGGATACCATCGGTGGGGGAAGGGTGGCCCCAGTGATGGGGCTAGAGAACAGTAGTGAAGGACCGTGGGAAGGATGAGATAAAGATGATGGATTTGGCTTTGTACATGTCGGGAGTGGGGGGCCTTTGCTATGGTGCCTCAGGTGAGGGGCTGGCCAGAGCTCGGGCTCACGAGTGCATGGATGGTAGCCGGGGCTGGACGGAGCACGCCAGAGAGGACTGGTGCAGTGAGGGGAGGAGAGGGCGTAGCGTGAGTCTTACGGGTAGAAAAGTCAAAGTTCCCCAAAAGGGTCCACAGAACATCCATTTAGGGAAATGAAAAGAAAGGCCTGATATCCCAGCAAAAGAGGGGCCAGCAATGTAAACCCTTGCAAAGGTTCTAGAGAAGCAGGCCTGATTTGGACAAAGTGTTAGTCAGCATGAGGACAGTTAAGTTCAGCTGGAACAAGGGTAGAGGATGATGCTGGTGTGCATTCTCGGGCCTATAAACAAACCGCTCTTCCAATCAAGATCAGAGGTTACTGCAAAATGCTTTTAAATATCTTGAGTTCTCATTTGAGAGCAGAAACAAGTGGCCTACAGAAAGCAAACTAATCCAACGTCACCTGGGCTGTGTAAGCTATCCACCACCATGAGGGTTCCCAGGAATCCTACCTGAGGTGTGAATTGCTCTCGGAATCCCCATGAAGGCGTCCGAGAATATTCTGCTGCCTGTAATTCAGAGGCAGCACTTGATGGAGAGTACAGGTTTCCCCTGCTATCTGAAAGTAGAACGTACCTGTGAAACATTTCCTAAGCTGAGATGATGTCAAGCAAAAAAGTAATTACCGTGAACTTATATGGAAGGTTTTTGGAGCATTCCCAGAACCCAAAAATTACCTCTTAGGCTTTTCTGATGCCTTAGGGCACATCTTGCTAAATGGATGCACAGAATAAATCTAGACAAAGCACACATGGTCACACAGTCCAAAGCTATCGTGGCTCGATGCGAAGATGCTAGAGAAGTTTCTGGGGAAGGAGCTTGGTGGGGCCACTCTCGCCACTTGGATGCTTGGGGTGCTCTGCCCCTGGAAGGTCTTCCTGTAAAACAAATACCAAATGCCGTTTCACTTCTTGCCTTTTTTCATGAGAAGGGAAATCCTCTTTCAATTTCTTTCAGTTAGCAAAAACGGGCACTCAAGAAGGTGTTTCGTAAAAGCCAAGTGGCATAACATGAAATTTCAAAGAGCAGAAGTTACCTGGGTTTAGGAATTCATTGGTAAGGAAAGAATTGAAGAGGCTTGTCACTTACAGCAGTAGAACTGAGGATAGGAGATAATTAAGAAAAGAAGATTTAATTTATTCTACAAAAGAAATTGTGCCGGGAACCGCAGGTGCCCAGTCAGGTGACTTCCAGACCCTCGTCCAAATGAAACCACACAAAGACATCTGCACTTCGAGGGCTGTGTGTCCCTCAAGTGATTTGTTCAAGCTGCGATGTGACATTCTCATCCCAACCTCTAAAATGAGATCCCTGGAGCAATGTGTGGGAGTGGCCTCGTGAATTCAGGAAGTATAACAACGTCCAAATAAGCTGAACAACTTTAGAAAGCCTTTCCGTCAGCTGTGCTGTTCGGATGCAGTCATAAAGCACTGAAACTTGTTCATCGCTTCTAATCAATTTAGCATATGTCTCAACTTTGGGGAAAATAATACACCATCTAGTAGGTAAACTATGTCTTGGCCGTTATGTATTATCAAATAGAAGGAATTTGCTTCTTGCCTTTATAAATGTCCTAGGTATTAAATTGTGTCCTTTATTTGTTTTAAAGTGGCCTTCAAGGAACCAAACCTTGTATATTCTCATGTAAATGAAGTGTGTGTCTGGGTGTGTGTCCTAGGTTTGTTTATTTAGTGTTTAGGTCCCCACCGGTTTACAGTTCTATCAACTTGTCAAAGAAAGAGAGGGAAGCCTTCATTTAAGCAAAGATCGGAAAGAGAGATGGTGCCTGGCCGAGGAGGGTAAAGCAAGATGCAGGGTTGTGGAAGAGTGTGTCTTTTTAGGAGCTGCAGAACTGGTGTGAGGCCCGGGGTTCATTACTGGGGGCAAGTGAGGAAGTCAGTGGATGATGCTGGAAATTTAGGACCACGGAGAGCAACGCAGAGTGTGAGGAGGTGTGAGGGTGTGTTCCCGTTTCTGTGTTTATTGGAGAACAATGACCTTCTCTTGCCTTGCTTCCAAGGATTCACCAAGGAAGGATTGAAAACTGCTTGGGGGGTCCCTCTAAGAACTTACTCAGAACTCTTCCTCCTTAAGGCAATAAGAGTCTTCCTTTCCTGTGCCCCTGTGGCTAGTAAGAGAGATATAGCAAAAGCAAACAAATAAAATAAAACAAAACCAGAACTTCCTGCTACATGGCAGCTTGGGGCAAGAGGAGCCTTGTGTATACATGACCACGAATGTCCAGGAAAGGGATGCACACAAGTGTCCATATTAGCTTCATTTGTAACACCCCCAAACTGGATGAGTATATAAATTGTAGTGCATCCTTCTAATAAAATACGATACGGCAATGAGAAAGAAGGAACTACAGATGCGTCCAACAGCATGGGTGAACAGATATGACATTGAGTCACAGAAGCCAGACACAGATGGGCACATACTACATGATTCCATCTGTGTGGAGTTCCAGAATGGTCAAACTGATCTAGAATGAGAGTCAAAATGGTGATGGCCCTCGGAGGTAGGGAGGGCTACTGAATGGGAGGGATGCTAAAATGTTCCATATGTTGACGAAGTGATGGTCTTACAGGTGTACACAAATGTAAACATTCTCTGAGTGTGTGACAGTTAATTTTATTTAATTAAAAAAATTTTTATATTTATTTTTGAGAGAGAGGCAGAGCATGAGTGGAGGAGGGGCAGAGGGAGATGGAGACAGGATATGAAGCAGGCTCCAGGGTGCCAGCGCAGAGCCCAGTGTGGGGCTTGAACTCACGAACTGTGAGATCATGACCTGAGCTGAAGTCGAGTGCTTAACCGACTGAACCACCTAGATCCCCTTATTTAATTTTTTAAAAATATTTTTATTTATTTTATTTTATTTCTAGGAGAGGGAGAGACAACGTGAGCAGGAGAGGGTCAGAGAGAGAGGGAGACACAGACTCTGAAACAGGCTCCAGGCTCTGAGCTGGCAGTCAGCACAGAGCCCGATGCGGGGCTCGAACCCACAAACCGTGAGATCATGACCTAAGCAAAGGTTGGACACTCAACCGACTAAGCCACCCAGGCGCACCTCCCCTTATTTAATTTTTAAAAATAATTGATGTTTATTTATTTTTGGGAGAAAGAGAGAGAGTGTGAGTGGAGGAGGGGCAGAAGGAAAGGGAGACACAGAATCCGAAGCAGGCTCCAGGTTCTGAGCCGTTGGCACAGAGCCTGATGCGGGGCTCAAACCCACAAACCGTGAGATCATGACCTGAGCCAAAGTCGGACGCTTAATCAACTGAGTCATTCAGGTGCCCCTACTTAATTTTTTTAAGTTTATTTATTTGAGAGAGAGAATGGGTTCCTGGGGTGGGGAGCGCAGAGACGGAGAGAGAGAATCCCAAGCAGGCTCCACACACTGCACTGAGCTCGACATGGGGCTCAGTCTCACAACAGAGAGATCATGACCTGAGCTGAAATCAAGAGTTGGACGCTTAACCAACTGAGCCCCCCAGGCCCCCTAACACTTAATTTCAGTGCATTTTATTATATGTAAGCCATATTGCCCTAAAATAAATTTTAAAAAATTAATTAAAACATTTACCCTGGCTCTACCATTTAGCTGTGTAGCTACTGGCCAGTTGCCAAGCATCTCTGAGCATCATTTTCCTCATCTGAAAAACGGGAACTCATGATACTGGGTGCTTAAGGTTGCTGAAAGTTAGAGAAAGGTGACGTTTAGCCTCCATGGTGTCAGTCACATGGTTAAGAGGCAGCTAATGAGAAGAACTTGAATTCTTCTACTGCAATGGTCTGCAGTCCAGAGCCCCAGGCTCAGGCGGCCCCAGCTTGGAAGGCACAAACAGGAAGCCATGCTGAGTCCCAGCAGGAGTGCCAGAAGGTGCATTTCCTGTGAGAAGAATGTCACTTCTAATCACACTCCCCAAAGTATTCCAACTCCCCTTTTCATTGCAGTACAGGATTTTCTAAGCAGGGGTGGAGAAAATTAGAAACTTCTTGTGGGTGGTACTTGTGGGAAGTGACAACCAAATAAATTCACTGGCTCATTTTGAGGAGAAAAAAGTCCTTCTTTGAGAATAATGCTAAAATGTGTCCTTGTGATCCTGCAAAATAACCACACAACTTGGAAAAGCAAATACATTCAGATCCAAGCCAAGACGCATAATTAAACTTTTAAAAGCTACAAAAAAAAAAAAAGAAAAGAAAAGAAAAGAAAAAAACTCTCCAAAGCACCCAGAGAGAATAACATATTTCTTATAGGGGAAGATCTACTCAGATGACAGCAGATTTCTCCTCTGAACCGATGGAGGCCAGAAGGAAATGGCACATTTTTCAAGTGCTGAGAGAAAAGCACTGTCAACTATAAATTCTAGATCTGTGGAAACCATCCTCTAGGAATGAAAGAGAAGTCAAGAGATCTCAGATAAAGGAAAATTACAAAGGAATTTGTAGTTGGCAGATATATCCTTAAAGACTGGCTGAAGGAAGCTTTTCAAACAGAACGGAAATGAATGATCAGAGAAGGAATCTTGGAGCCTGGGGAAAACCGAAGCAGCAACGGAGAAGGCAGAAATATGCGTACACACGATGGACTATCTTTATAAATCATATGTTGGGAGGCACCTGGCTGGCTCAGTCAGTAGAGGCATGACTGTTGATCTCAGGGTCATGAGTTCAAGCCCCATGCTGGGCATGGAGCCTACTTAAAAAAAAAAATCAATTGATTGATCATATATGATGACAGGAACAAAAATCTAATGCCATCTGATATTCAAGACAATGATATTTAAAAGACAAGGGGGTCTAAATATGATTAAGGTTTCCACACCTCCCTTGAAGTAGGAAAATGTTCATACCAGTAGACTGTGATAAGGAACCTATGTCTGTTGTGTTGCCCAGAGCAATCACTACAAAAACTATACAAAGAGATATACTCCAAAACCCCATGAATAATTCAAGATAGAACCTAACAGTAGCACACAAGAAGGCAGGAAAGGGAAAACAAAGGAATGAGACCCAAAGGAAACAATAGCAGAAGGAATCGCCAAAGTGTGCGCAAAATCAGGGGAAGTTCTCCTCCTGGGTGTTTGGGAAGTTCCGCATCTTCCCAGGTGAGCCCCAGCGAGGACTCGAGGACGATGACACACTGTGTGACAGGTCCACTCGCAGTAGGGTCTCCTACAAGGACACAGAAGGAATGGATGTGGTTCCCAATGTGACCCAAGCTACTCTTAACTTAGTGGCCACCTTAAAACAAAGTTCAAGAACTTGCTTCTTACCATGGGGACTCTGCCTTCCAAAGGATGAGAAGACTTTGCGGTCCTGCTCACAGGGGCTGGGACGGGAGGCTGGGCCCACCGAGAGGGTCACCAAGGTGGGGCCTGCCCTTCTTGGGGCCAGGTGCCAGGACATGGTGGTGGGAACTGGCTTCCCTGCCATTCAGAGGCCTGTCCCCTCCCTGACACTCAGGACATCTGGTGTGGAATGCTGGCCCTGCCATCAGACACACTGGCCTAAACCCTGGCTTGGCCCCTACTAGCTCTCTGTCCCCCAGTCCACCATCCGTCAGGCAGAACCAATGCTGGTTTGGGGAGGTGCCGGGAGTAATAACCAGGACAGCCCAGTGCCCACTGCAGGGGACCTTCAGTGAATGTGTATGAGACCAGATCAGAGAGGCGATCTGAATGGCTATGGCTCCCAGGAGTCTCAACCCAGAAGGAAGAACGTAGCAGTGAATTTCAGGGTGGGCACTGAGGCTGGTTGACATTCCGAGCTCTAGGACGGGGACAGGGAAGCCAGCCCCATGCCCTGAGCCCAGGAGGAAAACAGAGAACTGTCAGGGAGTTCGTACAGAGCCACAAGGCATTATCAGTGAACTCCCCTTGTGCCATTGCTACATGGATGACGGCAGAACCACAGCCACTGGTGGGGACATATGCAGAGGCATGACTGTCCCTCCAGAGGGAGCCCCAAGAAGGAAGCAGGGCAGGTGACCCGGTGTGGCCAGGATGGTGAGGTGATGGAGCTGAGATGGCTTGGGCTCTGATGCTGGCCCTGCCTGCCCTCGGGCGAGGTTCCAAACCTTACTGTCCTCCTTGGTCAGATGAGTGTGACAACAGTCCTGGCCTCACAGCACTGTGGACGAGGTTCAGTGAGAAGCACACGCCAGAGGTCAGCCCAGCAGCTGGCCCATAGTGAGCACCAACAGATGTTAGCTGTAATCACTGTTGCCGTCGCTGGGTGGTAAGCCAGGCAGGGAGATCAAGGGAACCGAGAGTACACACTGAAAGATTGCTTCAAGAAGGGAGGGTATGAAATTATGGAAAGAGCCCAAGTGTCCATCCATTGATGAATGGACAGAGAAGATGTGGTGTATATACACATGACTCAGCCATAAAAAAGAGTGAAGTCTTGCCATTTGCAATGGTGTGGGTGGGGCTAGAGGGTATTATGCTAAGTGAAATAAGTCAACCAGAGAAAGACAACTACCATGTGATTTCACTCACGTGTGGAATTTAAGAAACAAGACAAAGGATCATAGGGGGAAAAAGAGGAAAACCAAGAAACAGTCTCTTAACTATAAAGAACAAACTGATGGTTCGGAACAAACTGGGGAGTGGGGGAGGATGGGTGAAATAGGTGATGGGGATTAAGGAGGGCACTTGTGATGAGCAATGGCTGTTGTATGGCATTGTTGAATCACTACATTGTGCACATGACACTACCATTACTCTGTATGTTAACTAGCTGGAATTTAAATAAAAATTTGGGGCGCCCGGGTGGCTTAGTCGGTTAAGCATCCGACTTTCGCTTAGGTCATGATCTCGCAGTTCACGGGTTCGAGCCCTGCGTCGGGCTCTGTGCTCACTGCCAGCTCAGAGCCTGGAGCCTATTTCAGTCTGTGACTCCCTCTCTCTCTGACCCTCCCCTGCTCACGCTATCTCTCTCTCTCTCCTAGAAATAAATAAAAACATTTTAAAAAATTTTAAAAAAAAATTAAAACACAAAGAAGAGAGGGCATTATGAGACATACGGGTTTGGTTGTTAACAGGCAGGTGGGGAACGGATATTGGAGCTAATCAGTCTTTACTAGTTTCCAGACTTAGAATTTTTTTACTCTCGTGGTTCAGATGGCCATAGCTGTTGGGCAACTGTGTGTTCATTCAGTCAGACTGGCTCAGAACCTGGAGCATGACTGGAAAACAGGCTTAAGCACACCAGGCAACCCAGCTGATGGCTGGGTGGGGGGCGGGGGGATGTGCTCAGATACTTGAAAATCAGAAATTGTTACCCTCCTATAGCCTGAATGTTTGCCAGTTTCCTTTCTCTCCTCCTTCCTCCCTTTCTTTCTTTCTTTCATTCATTCATTCATTCATTCATTCATTCATTCATTCATATCCAGCACCTTGCACAAGCTGGAGACACAGCCCCAAACAGGATAAGGTTCCTGCCCACCCGGATCTGAGTCTAGTATGGAGACTAGGGGAGATAGAAAAGCCCCATCTGTGACCTTACAGGACTCATGCCCCTGCCCGGAGAGCACCCGGAGGCAGTGCAGGGGTCCTGAGGTGGGAGCCAGGGAATCCGGAGAGCAGAGTGGAGAGTGTTGCCAGGGCTGCAGCCTGTTTTGCAGCAGCAGAGAGGGGCTGGGTGGGGCTGGGAGGGAAGGCAGGGCCCCACCCCAGGGCCTCCTCAGACCTATCAAGAAGTTTAGGGTTCTCTTGAGAACGAAGGACGGACTTCAGGTGCAGAGGCAGACGCTGGCAGATTGCTGTTTGAGGAGGGTGTCTCCGGATGCGTGTGGAGAGGGACGTGCCTGGAGGCAGGAGGAACACAAGCCATGACAGTCCCCGATGGCCGGGATGGGAGCCTAGACTCAGCAGTGACTGTGGGAAAGGCAAGGCACAGACAGCGTTGCGAGAGATCTAGGCAGGTGGACAGTGGGGGCGAGGAGGAGGAGTCAAAAGTGATTTCAGCTTGGCCCCCGGACGGATGCTGCTGTCATTTCCAGCGAGACCACGAGTGGCGGGCGTGGAGGGTGATCGCTGAGTATGGGGCTGTCATCGCCCCAGGTAGATGCCCGATACAGGACCTGGGGGGAGGGATGGCCATCAGCACCTTAGTGCCCGAATCCAAAACTGGACCCTGGGTCATTAAGAAGAGTGCAGCCATGTCTGATTTAGCACTTAAATTTAGAAGCCGTGTGATTGCATTACATTATTTTAACCTCTCAGCCGTCTGTGGGGTGTGTGGAGCCAATATTCCAGTTTTATAACTGAAGAAATTTATATTCTGGTTTTATAACTGAAGAAATTGATGTTTGTAGAGATGGTGAAAACATGGTGCCTTTTTATTGGTAGCCTCAAAAATCATCTTTAGGATTTGTAGCTTTCCATGCAGGTTTAAAAAAATATTTTAGTGTTGGGGTGCTTGGGTGGCTCAGTCGGTTAAGCATCCGACTTCAGCTCAGGTCATGATCTCATAGTTTGTGAGTTTGAGCCCCGCGTCGGACTCTGTGCTGACAGCTCAGAGCCTGGAGCCTGTTTCGGATACTGTGTCTCCCTCTCTTTCTGCCCCTCCCCTGTTCATGCTGTTTCTCTCTTTCTCAAAAATAAAACAAACATTAAAAAATTAATATTGAAGTATTGTTAACCTACAACATTATATTCATGTCAGGTGGACAACATAGTGATTCATCAATTCTAAACATTACCCAGTGCTCACCACGGTAAGTGTAGCCACTATCTGTCATCGTACAGCTTTGTTACAACATTATTGACTATATTCCCTGCGCTGTATTTTTCTGTGACTCCATGCAGGTTTTTAAGACTCTGAGATGCCCTCCTGGGCATTAGATCAGGGCGCATTCACATTGCAGGAAACTTTGGGTCTTAGATTTAGTTAGAGCATGCCAAAATGCTGGTGGTGATCTTTAAACTCGTCTGTGGCTCAAAAACATCAACTCAAACAAGAGCCAAAATGAGACTTCCAGAATTTTTTCTGATGTCTCAGGGAATGTATCCTCATGATAGAGCTTTTGTACGTTAGTTCCAAGGGAGATGTGTCTTTTGGGGAGACGTTTCTGGGCTTATTGTATTGCAATGTCCTTGGCAATGGATTGTTTGTGCAGAATTGCATTTGCTTCCCTCAAACCACTTTCTACAGAGTTCTCCTTTCTTCTCCAAAATTGTATACAGGATCTTCATGCCAAGGTATATGTAAATGTATAAGAGCCTATGAATCTATTTATGTGGGACAAGGTCAAGGAAATAGATTCCTATGCTGTGTGCACCTCTGATAGTAATATAAAAGTGCTTCTCTCCACGCTGCTGTTTTTGACCTTGGGAAAATCATTCTCAGGAGCTTAGTAATAAGTTCCTAGTGGGTGTTGCCGAACCTGAAAGACACTCCGTGAACAATTGCTGCATTCAGTTTCATCCAGAAAAATCAACACATTTGGTTTTCTTTCTACTTGAGCTTTTTTTCTTGCTTGCTGAGCTTTATTACCTGGCAGAAAATCCCTGACCTTTCTGGGCCCCACCCCGTGGCACGTTCCTCAGGAGCCCAGGCGGCTGGCCGGGGCCGGGACCCGTGCTCTGCACTGAAATCTGCCATTGTTGTGGAGGGCGGTGGTGGCGTTCAGGGCACCACGCATGCGGACGTGGAGAGCATGGCTCCCCGGGGTGGCTGGGAAAGAGGGGAAAGGGGCACAGAGGGGTGTCCCTTTGCCAGACACAGCCCTCCGTCACTGCTGACCAGCCCGACTTCCTGCAGAAGGAAGGTTTCATCTCCAGAAGCAAGTCAACTGTGTTATAGGCTAGGGTTTCGCTTTGGGGATGGAAAACCTAACTCAGCTGACTCACTTCATTCCTTTTTTTTTTTTTTTAATATTTATTTATTTTTGAGAGACAGAGTGTGAGGAGGGGAGGGGCAGAGGGAGAAGAAGATGAAGAATCTGAATCAGGCTCCAGGATCTGAGCAGACGTTCAGCACAGAGCCTGATGTGGGGCTCAAACCCACAAACTGTGAGATCGCCCCAATGTCATTCATTTTTAACTCATTATCTGTCAGCCCTGCTGGCAAACGCACATCTCTGCCCAGGGCCATTTCAGAATAAAAGGCCCAAAGGGGGCATCTTACGTGGCACAGATATCTGTCCCTTCTTTCCCCAGCGGTACTGTCCCACTTCCCCTTGGCATGTGTCCTGTGTGGGCGTCTGCCAGGGACACGCCGTGTGGAGCAGTGTTCTAGAATGCTGGGGCTGTGCCTTCCGGAGGGCCCGCGTCACAGCTCTGTCCTCAGACACTCAGGGAGCTGAGGTGGGCGTTCAGGGAGAAGTGACGGGGACTCCTTTTCTGTCTTTCAGCCGCGGCTTCTCAGGTGTCGAGTTCAGGAAGACAGGGGCCTTGTGTTTAATCACTTCCTCCCCTCCCCGGGGCCTGCCCAGCACACAGTAGGTTCTCAGGAGGGGGTTGGGATTCCCCTTGACTTGCTTCAGCCAAGTCCTGGCCCAGAGAAAAGGGAACGGGTCATCTCGTGTCATTGAAGAAGTTCAAGGGCACTAGCCTGGCTCCGGGCACTGCTGGACTAGGGTCCACACCACCTCCGGGACTCACAGTGTCTCACACTGTCCTCGAGGGCTGGACGAGTCCCACGTGTGGCTCA
Organism: Proteles cristata cristata; assembly: GCA_017311185.1. Lineage (NCBI taxonomy): Eukaryota > Metazoa > Chordata > Mammalia > Carnivora > Hyaenidae > Proteles > Proteles cristata. Next base: position 171,443 of record JAESUZ010002476.1, read on the forward strand.
CAGTGGCCGGCTGCGGGGACATCCGCCCCTCCGTGACCCGGTCACTGTCATCCCGAGGAGGGAGACAAGTCCCACTCTCACTGCTGGGACTGAGAGCTGGGAGCGGGGTGAGAAGGGCCCCCGAGTATTGGGGGTACTGTTTCCCCAGGAAGAGGAGGAACGGGTACCAGGCCTTGAAAACGAGATTCCCAGCCTCCCCCACACCTGCTTCAAACGTGACCAGCGCTCCTGCTGGCCTCAAGGCTGGTGCCTGACTCCCTGCCCCTCGTCCCTTCCAGAAAGACCCCGTCAGGCCGGTGTCTGTGAACAGATCCTGGCGTCCCCCCTCCCCGGGCAGAAAGGGCAGGTCAGCGCCTCGCTGCTGCCTCCGCACAGGGTGCTGCTCTGAGAGCCCCCAAGGGCGGGACCAGGGCCCCCCCCTGCCCCAGGGAGAATCAGTCCATCCAGCTGAGAGCCAGGCAGACCCCTACAGGCCCAGAGCCGGAAATCGGGTCCTGACCAGAGAGCGGGACCCCCCTGCCTTCAGTCTTGAGAATACAGCCCTGCTGGAGACCCCGTCGGAGGAGGAGAGGGTTCCCCAAACCTGTGCTTCTCCGAGGAGCTCGGGGCTTTTCTGAGGAATGTGCAGGCCGGAGTGGAGTGTGCTACTCCGGTCACTGGTTATAGCTGCCACGCACCGCACATCCGTGCTCACACACACAGACACGCACTCACGCATACACACACCGCACACACACACACGGGTCTACACGCTCACCGACGCGTAGGCGTGGCTCACAGGTACCCTCTCTGCCTCTGCTCTGTCGTGATCTCTCCCCTCCCCGTTCCCTTTTCCCCTCACATACTCAGTATGCGGCCACGCCGTGTCTTCCTCGAATACTCCACACCCTCTCCTTCCCTCCCCCCCTCTTGGCTCTGCTTCTCCCCCTCCACACCCCCCTTTCGCTCACACACACCCAAGCTGTACGACAAAACATGTCCCTACTCTTCTCCTTTCCCTAGACCCCGACACGCACACTCCAGCCCGGAGCCCTCAGATCATGACCTCGGACCCTTCAAAGCTTGGCCTCCGTGGGTTTTCTCAGGTCCTTCCCCCTGGATACACCCCACATGGCAGCCACACCCTAGCCCCATGTTCCAGCTTCAAAAATCGGACTCGTGCTCACCCAGAGCACCTCAGATGAGAAAACTGTGCTCGGAAAAGGGAAGCGATCCAAGCTCAGTCACAGAGTGAAGAGATGGGCATGGGGCCCATCTCTGCGGCCCCCGTAGGCTGGTATCCACCACGTCTCTCTTCTGATCTCTGGTGCGTCCCCCTGTCCTACTTGCTCACTGTGTGATAAGGGAGACGGTGTGAAGTGGAGGTCAAATCTAGTGTGTGACCAAGGCTGTGTGATAAATCAGTGCAGAGATCTCTGTGTGCAAATGATTTCGAGGCCCTGAGTCCAGTTCCCCTCTGACAAAACCATCTAAATAAGCCAAAGAAGAGTCCTGGGTGGCTCAGTCGATTGAGCATCCAACTCTGGCTCAGGGCATGATCTCACGGTTTGTGGGTTCCAGCCCCGCGTCGGGCTCTGTGCTGACAGCTCAGAGCCTGGAGCTGCTTCAGATTCTGTGTCTCCCTCTCTCTCTCTGTCCCTTCCCCACTCACGCTCTGTCTCTCTCTCTCAAAAATAGATAAAACAAATGTTTTAACTCTCTTTTTGAAATAACTAACTAAAGTGGCCAAAGCAATCAAAGATTGCTTTTTTAAAAATATTTTTTAATGTTTACTTATTTTTGAGAGACAAAGATGGAGCATGAGCGGGGGAGGGGCAGAGAGAGAGAGAGGGAGACACAGACTCCAAAGCAGCTCCAGGGTCTGAGCTGTCAGCACAGAGCCCGATGCAGGGCTCGAACCCACAAACCGTGAGATCATGACCTGAGCTGAAGTTGGGCACTTCACCGACCGAGCCACCCAGGCGCCCCAAAGATCGCTTTTAGCAGGTCTGCTTTGGCTCTGGCCACTGGGGGGGCCATCTCCGGCCAGAAGTTGTGCATGCTCCATGCCGAGGATGGCATAGAGGGTGTGGGGGCCAGCCCCGGGCAGGGGCCAGAGGGCAGCAACAAGGATGCCTTGGATGCGACACCTTCGGAAGGAGGAGAACTTCCTTTGCCAGGGACAATGACAGCCGTAAGAAAAGCCTGGGCTCTGCCGAGATGGAGCATCTGTGCCGCCTGGCACAGCCCTGGCTTACTGTTTGGGTGAAGCGGAACACGCCACCCGTCTCCCTCCCTCCTTGCTTTCTGCATCCGCGTACTTCGGCATCAGCGGCCCTGCCGGGCCCGGCAGTCAGGGGAAAAAGGCTCCCCTGTCGCCATGGAGGCGTCCGGCTTCTTCAGAGGCTGGGCCTTGAATCGCCGCCTTTGCCAGTAGATCCCATAACCAACAACAGCCAGCTTGTGTGGCTGGGAAATTGCCTTTCGGCATCCTAGCCAGCACGGAGAGCTGGCTGTGTACGGAATCACCCTTCCAGCTCCCAGTTGCCCTGATGACGACTCCATAAAGCAAGCGTAGTACATCCTTTTTCCCAACGCGGAGACCAAGGAGAGAGCTCAAGAGCTTGCTCACGGTCTCACCGCTCGGAAGTGCAGGAGCCAAGGTCACGGCCGGGCAGATGGGCTCCATGGCTGCCATTCTTACCTTCCATGCTGTGATTCTCTTAAGAACTCAAAAAAGGTAGACTTTCTCAAGAGTGGGTCCAGAGGTACTGGGTTGAATCCTGGTCAGTGGTTTCAATTTTGATGAGTATGTTTAAAAAGCTCCATCTAAAACGATGTATTCAAGTTATTCAAGGCTTCTCTTGAGAGACATTTTTGGCCACATACAGATGGAATAGATCTTTCTGTTCAAAACTCTTACACCCGCCACGGTGGATAATGCTAAAATAACCCCTCCCCCCCCCCCCCCACCACCGACACGCACAAGCTCTCTGGCCAGGCTCTCACTCCCGAGGTGGCGGCTGGAAGCCACTGTGCACACTTTCCACCCCTGCAGGAAGTGCCCCACGGTGTGCGCCCGAACTCAGAGCCCCCCGAGTTTCTCTGTAGGCAGAAATCCGCAGGGTCCCGGGGATGCCACACGACCACTGGGAGATTCCTTGTGCTCAGACAGCACGGACACTGGAAAGGGACTTGTGACCTGCTCTTGACAGCATGGACGGCAGAGGTGGTGCAGACCTTGCCAGAGAGGAGGTGAGTGCCTGAACGAGAAAGGGCGTCGTGCTGGAGGAATCAGCTGGAAGACGGCTAGAGGATCCGGGTGTCCCTCGCCTGCTCCGATCTTGTGGAGCAGCTGTGGAAACTGCTCCTTTGCGTGTCAGAATCGCCAGCACTCTCTCCGATGAGTTGCATTTGGCCTCCTCGGAGACTAGTGCGCAATTTCAACTTCTTTTTCAAGTCAGACAATAACCACAGCCTTTTCTCGAGCTTTACATGTGACCCGAAGCACATTGAGTTCATGTGTGATTTGCAGCATAAAAACCTTCTTCCATTTGTGTAAGAAACAGCCACTGATTTTTGCCTGAAAACAAGTGGGTGAGGCATGTATGTGCCTTTGCAGAGTTTGTGTGTATATCCTGGTGTGTGTGAAGAGAACCCATTTCGAGTGCAATATAGTCCGTAAAAATGTAAGCAGGATTTGGTGCCTGTGCATTTGTCCCGGGGAGAGGGGCCTGTCGGCAGAGGGTGCTGTTGACAGTGGGCTAAAAAGAACCAGCTCCTTCCTTCCCTCCTTACCACCCCGGGTTCATCCACCCCGGGTTCATCTGTAGGTCCCTTTCCAAGTAAGTGCTGCGTACGGAGCGGGCGGGACTCTGGCTAACTGAGTGACCTAGGTCCTCGAGAGGATTCTGAATCCTGCACACATACGCACACACGGACCGGAGCCGTGAGGTGACTTGCCCAGTGTTCTGCCCAGCACTCCACTGTGAAGGGGCACGCCCACTCTTCAAAACCTTGCCTGGGTCCTTCAGAGAGAAGCTTCCTAGTTCTTCCCTATGAGATGTTCCGTCCCCTGGGCCGGGGAGGGGGGTGTGGGGTGCACCAGAGAGCGTGCACGCGGGAACCGTGGGTCAAGGGGTCCCGCTGTATTTAGCAGCAGACTGAGATCGTATCTGAAAAATCTGCTGGTTTTGGACAGAGCGCAGGCTGGCCCAGCTGGGACCCGCCGCTTGGATTTGCACCGGGCCACCAGGCGGCTTTTTTTAAAGCTTTTAGTTTCTGGTGGCCACGTGGGTTTGTCCTGTGTACCTCGAAGGGAGGGTCGCGGCGAGGTGGGAGGGACGTGCACTAACACCTTTGCAGACAGTGCTGGGGTTGCCAGTAAACGGCCCACGATAGCGCCTTAATGGGCTGTGATGTCGCTGCCATAGTACTTACGCCTGAGCCCCGAAACACCCCTAGTAGGGGTGCTGCGAGCATGGTCTCTTTCCACCCTCCCTGCAAGGCCAGGGGCGGGGAGGACGCCCGCTGTACAAATGAGGCACACGTTCTCCCCAAAGGTTAGGAGGCGGCCGGCTTCACAGGAGCTGCAGCCCGTCTCCCGCCCTTCACACACACACACACACACACACACACACACACACACGGGTTTTTCTCAGCCGGTGGTCTGGATCTCACAGCTCCCCCGTCACCTCCCCCTGGAGCGGGTGACAGAAACCTGCGATGTCACAAAACCGCTCGCCGCAGGGACCGCCATCTGCCCTCCTGGGAAGGGTCCTGGCTCGTGCTCCGGCTCCGGGCTTCTCGGGCCGTGAGGACACAGTGAAGATGTGAGGACTCCGTTCCCCGCGTCCCGGCATTTAAATCTCTCTCAGGACGGGAGTGAGTACGTGTGCTGATTCTGCCACTTGTGTCTGCGGTGTGGACGGCTGCTGGCACACCCGCACGCCCCCGGCGTGCTAGAAACACACCCATGGACCGGCCACGCGCGTCCTGATTGACAGCCCTCCCGGACCCACCGGAACAGACTTCACGGTGGGGCACCGGGGGCTCAGCTGGTTAAGTGTCCGACTCTCGAGTTCGGCTCAGGTCCTGATCTCACAGTTTGTGAGATGGAGCCCTGCGTCCGGGTCTGCGCTGGGTGCACAGAGCCTGCTTGGGGTCCTCTCTCTCCCTCTCTCTCTGACCCTCCCCTGCTCACCATCACTCTCTCCCTTCCTCTCTCTCTCTCAAAATAAACAAAAAAAAAACATTTTACGGAGATGAAACATTGCTGACCATGAAGCTCCACCGCGAGGTCTCTCTGACTCCAGACCCTTCTCTCCTGGAAACTAGACACGTTGTTCCCATGCAGGGTGCTCAGTTTTGCAACTGATATGTAACTATATATACACATACACACAGTCACTTTATGCGACGCTTCCGACTTACATTAATGACATCCTGCCGCCCTTAGGGCTCTGAAGTTTGTTTTACAGATTAAACATGTTGATAAGGGGAGATCTGGCTGTTGCATTTAATACCACGGTGTCACCTTTTTTTAATTATGTTTTTTAATGTCTGTTTATTTTTGAGAGAGAGAGACAGTGTGCAAGCCAGGGGTGGGGCAGAGAGAGGGGGAGACACAGTTTAAAAATGGGCAGAGGACCTGAATAGACATTTTTCCAAGGAAGACCTACAGATGGCCAACAGACACATGAGAAGGTGCTCAACACCATTAACCATCACGGAAATTCAAATCAAAACCACGATGAGATACCACCTTACGCCTGTCAGAATGACCAGTACAAAAAGACAAGAAATGATGAGTGTATTCAAGAAACATTAAAATGACCTGTTGGCTTGAAGATCACTTTTCAGTCTCCATTGAACTGTTAAACTAGGAAGCCCTTTGCTCGGGGGCCATGAAGAAATGTGCCTCCCGCCTTCGTCTTCACAGCTCCATGGTCTGCAGGGAGGCCGCAGCCACGTCAGCTGCCACCCTCCCGCTCCGTCCCTGTCGCAGTGCTGGACATGCGGCTAAGCCCACGGCTGTGGCCTCTGGAAGCTTCCTGCCGATACTACTGTAGCACCTAGCTCCAGGACTTTTCCCCCTTAGTGAAAGTTTATCTTTATGAACATTTTGTAACTGCACCGCCTGTCGGTGGTCAGGTTAGGAACATTTCGTAACTAAATTCTTGGAGGTGTTACATACTCCATCTAACGTGTTGACCTGAGGACCTGGAAAGACAGACACATGATGCGTAAAAAGCAGAAGCGAAATAACAGCTAATCCCGGGAACGGGAAATCAGAAAGAACTGAGAGTTGTACTACAGTGTGCGATTCACCGAAGCCATAGCACGGCACTCGGGTTTACAGGAACGTAATTCCGTTAACCCCGTATCACAGACCCGCCCTCTCCGCTGTTACCATCCACCGCGTGGGATGACCTGTGACTGCTTTGCCCCCACCCGTGCGAGTTGTGTTCCTCTCCAGAGTGTTCCCACTTCTGTGTACTCAGGGTTTTTAGGTTTCCAAAGCCAAGTGTCTTTTATTTACTGTCCATGTCCAGCACCCCCATGTATCTTGGTATCATTTGAGGGCAGTGGCGCATCCGAAGAAAGAGTCTTCTTGTCACCGACATGACGTATTGATTCCTCGGTACATTCTGTCAGCGTAGAAACAGAAGAGGAACAGCAGCCCTTTAGGATACAGCGGGAGGCAGCTCTGCAGGCGTATCTGGGTTCAAATGGAACTTCTGGCTAGAAAAAAAGTAAGTCTGGATACTTACCCCCCTCCCCCCAACGCTCGATGTCAAACTTAATTTCAGTTAGTTCATTGCAGTCAGACTAACATAGAGAGACTCCTTCAAATCCGAAAGAAAAAGCACAACACCTAATAATAGATAAAGGGACGAGGAAAACGAAATCGAGAGTTTTTAGAAAATTGAACACAAATAGCTCTTCAGCAAATGAAATGGCACTTAACCTCCCTTATAATACGATAAATGCAAATTAAATGATAATAGCACACCCGTGCTCACCTATTAGATTGGCAAAGATTTAAAAATCTGATAACACGCTGTCGGTAAAGATTCAGGGAACTCACGTTACGGGCGGGGAGGGGAGGAGCCGAGGGAACCCCAGGGGACCAAACTGTGCACAGTCTGTGAGATTCAAGTGCACACACCTTCCAACACTCAATCCTGCTTATCCTGCGGTACATTCACCCCCGTGCAAAAGAACGGGTGTAAAGGCCGTCCCTGCTGCACTGATGGGATAGCGAGTTAGGAAACAATTTCAGTGCCCATCAGTAGGGCACACATTAAATAAGTTATCATATACCCCTGGCCAGGAAGGAAGAAGCTTTTTACTTATAACAGAGGACACTCTCCAGAGTGCTGTTCTTGTGAAAACAGCAAATATAGGGGCACTTGGGTGGCTCAGTTGGTCAAGCATCCGACCCTTGATGTCTGCTCAGGTCGTGCTCTTGTGCTTTGTGAGATCGAATCCCCCACCGGGCTCTGTGCTGACAGCATGGAGCCTGCTTGGGATTCTCTGTCTCCTCCTCTCTCTGCCCCTCCCCTGCTCATGCTCACCCTCTCTCTCTCTCAAATAAGTAAATAAACATTTGGAAAAAGACAGGAAAACAGCAAGTACAAAGCAGCGTGGGATGGTGCACTGCCGTACGTGCAGACAAGGGGAAGGGAATGTTCGGTGAGCAGTTTCCTGGGTGTGCGTCGGTGCACAAGAAACCGATAACATTATTTCTGTGGAGAGAAACTGGAGGGATGGGGAACATGGATAAGCAGGAGACTTAACTTTTAAACTCTATGACCCATCTTTAAATTTTTTATTAAAAAAAATTAATAGGCGGGGTCCTGGGGGGCTCAGTCGGTTGAGTGTCCAACTTCGGCTCAGGTCATGATCTCGCGGTTTGTGGGTTCAAGTCCCGTGTCGGGCTCTGTGCTGACCGCCAGCTCAGAGCCTGGAGCCTATTTCAGAGTCTATGTCTCCCTCTCTCTCTGACCCTCCCCTGCTCATGCTGTCTCTCTCTCTCTCAGAAATAAATAAAATGTTAAAAAAAGTTTTTTAATTAAAAAATTAATGGCAAGAAGAGAGGATGTTGGCTTCCCCACGACCAGCTCTGTAGGCTTTGTCTGATCCGTCTCAGTCTTATTTTTTAGGACTGAATGGACCTCGCTGCGTGGCAGGCTCGTAGTAGGCATTCAGCACGTGGCAGAGATTATTAATTATTGTTGCTGGCAGCCCGAGAAATCCAACCGAAGTATTTTGCTGTGAACAAACAGCGATGTTTTTACCATATCCTTAACCACTCGCTTAATATAGCAAAGCCCTTGACTTTTACTTTGCACAGCAGTACATCCTGTGTGCATTATAGCCAGAGCCCAGAATTGGCTAATGTAACAATAATCAAATCCTGTTCCATTGAGGAAAAGGGGAGTCTGGGTGGCTCCGTCGGTTGAGCATCTGACTCCCGCTCCGGCCATGATCTCTCGGTTCGTGAGTTCTGGCCGCATCGGGCTCGCTGCTGTCAGCACAGAGCCCGCTTCAGATCTTCTGTCCCCTCCCCTCACCCCTCCTCCACTCAAGCTCTTTCAAAAATAAATAAACATTTTTTTTAAATAAAGGGAAAACGTCCCACCATGTAGCATAATGCTACCACTAACCAAGCTGATGAATAAACCAAGAAGGTATCACACACGATTTTAAATCCAAATGCCAAGACATTATCTGAGCAAAACTGGCCCAGGCCTGCGTGTCAGGCCTGTGTGTCAGGGCGTGAGAAGTGAGGCCATATCCGGTGTCTCCGTGTGTCCGTGGAAGGTGAGGTGCCGAAATATAAGCTGATGTAGCGAGGGCCACACACGGAGTGACATGGTGGGAAGAGGCCGACGCGCTGACTGTTCTTTGCTGTCTCAGCCCCCAGATCACGCAGATGAACACAGGGACCATGGCAGGGAGGCTCTCTCGGCCCAGCTTGGCTCAGAGTCCAGATTTCTGCTTTTAGTTTATTTATATTTTGAGAGGGGAGGGCAGAAAGAGAGGGGGAGAGAGAGAATCCCAAGCAGGCTCTTCACGGTCAGTGCAGAGCCCGACACGGGGCTCAAACTCACAAAAGCATGCGATCATGACCTGACCCGAAACCAAGAGTCGGACACTCGGCCGACTGAGCCCCCAGGCGCCCCTTGGAGTGCAGATTTCTGCAGCGACAGCAGCATCTCTTCGAGTAAACACCCGTAAGCTCGCTCTCTCACTTCAAGTTGATTCTGACAAATAAAGTCCCAGTCAGCTTTATAAGTAAGAAGGCAAAAGAAAACCATATTCAAATAACATTTATTCCTGCGCAGAGAGACCGTTTCACCGTCCGCCCCCCCCCCCGCCCGTGGCAGTCACCTGGACACATAGGGGTCAAAGCTGCTGAACCTTGCAGACGAGTGAGTGGGCCGTGAGGGTCAGCCGAGGGCCGTGGAGACCGCCAGAGGGATGGAAAGTTCAGGGCAAGGTCAGTGCCATCCGCCTCAGGACTGAGAGGGCTCCTTGAGGGCCAGGTACGGATACCTGGGCCGGTCCTGCCGAGGCCAGAGTGCGCGCAGAGAAGAGGCACTGCTGCGCCCACACTGCCTGCATGACACCAAAGAAAGTTCTAGAAGGGACAGGGGTGCTCGATACATCCACCCCCAGACCTTCTCAGAAACGTATTCTCCTGTAGACTTTTCTTGGATAACGGCGTTTCGGCGGTTTTCATCCCTGACTGCTATCGCGGGACCCCAGCCTCACAGAGCTCTCCTGGCTACCCTCCCCCCAGGGATTCTGGGAGTCTCTGAAGGCACAGGCCTCAACAGCTGGCCCGTGGCATCCGTGGGTCTATCTTCCTTTTGTTTTCCCACCGCTTCACATCCCCAGTGAACTTTGGGCCCCGACACATCCATTCCCCACCACACCCCTCTGGGTGCAGCCGCTGTTCTCTTGGGCGCGCTTTGCTGAGTTCGGGTCCCACATCCAGTGAGCTCGAGCCCCACTCGGGGTGAACATGAGCCCCACTCTGGGTGAGCTCCTGTCCCGCTTCAGGTGAGCACCGCTTCTCTCTCTGTCCGCCCCCAATCACTTGAGTCCTCTCCCTCTCTCAAAAAAAATTTTAAAAAGTTAAGACAGTACCAAAAACACTACTAATCAAGATAAATAATATTTTATTGCATCGTTTTCAAAAAACCAAACCAAAGTAAAAAACGTATCAAGAACCAAATACAAAAATTTTAAATAAAGACGAGATCTTGTAAAACATCTCTGTGTTCGAGATTGGGACATAAAGAGTTATGTTCTCCTAGAGAATGTTTTTATGCATTGTTAATGGTTGATTTTTCTAGAAGATGAAGATGTCTGAAAAAAAAGACATTTAAATTGAAAAGTAGGTGTATTAAGCTCACAACGTTATTTTAAGTTTAAATATTTTATTTAAATAAAAAGTAGAGATTGCTGCAATCTTACTTTCCTGGTCTTAATGGAACCACGTTCATCGACAGCATTTTAAAAAATCTCCTTCTGTGCTGCCTCATTTTAACCTGAGAGCTGAGTTTCAATGAGTGAAAGAAAGTCTGTCTGATGAACGTAAGACTTTAACAAGAGAAATGAGTACACCCTCCAAATTTGAAAATAAATGACAAGGAGACTGGAAATCTATCAATTTGCTGGATCAGAGTATCGAATCTTAAGGGAAAGTGCGTGTCAAAATAGAAATTAAGGAGATGACAAATGTTCTTATTTCACATTGACATAGAGATACAAAAATTAAACAAAAGGCCTTCAGATTATGACTTTTTAACTTGGGAAAAGTTGTCTTTCTTCCAGGATTATGTCTGGCTTATAAAAATCAGCCAGTGGTTTGGCTCTTGACTGGCCTGATCATTTAAATCCTGTAGAAATGTCCTCTGGCATAGATTTAAGCAACCTGCAATAATCAATCATTTGTAATAAAAATCACCATCGTGGTTGGATCGTCTAAAGCTTGGTGTTATCCAATTTGGATGTGTTCTTAAGACTTAATTTGTAGCCACATCAGCCACCCTGGCATCCTGTGAAAAAAGTTTCAAGTGGAATGGAACTAGACATTATTTCACATTGTCGTTTGGTTGGGAACGTTACCCAACATGGACACGTCTTTAATTTGAAAGTAGGAGGCAGGGGCGCCTGGGTGGCTTAGTCGGTTAAGCGTCCGACTTTCGCTTAGGTCATGATCTCGCGGTTCGTGGGTTCGAGCCCCGCGTCGGGCTCTGTGCTGACTGCCAGCTCAGAGCCTGGAGCCTGTTTCAGTCTGTGACTCCCTCTCTCTCTGACCCTCCCCTGCTCACGCTGTCTCTCTCTCTCTCTCTCTATCCTAGAAATAAATAAAACATTAAAAAAAAAAATTTAAAAAAAAAAGAAAGTAGGAGGGAAGGCACCTGGGTGGCTCAGTCGGTTAAGCGTCCAACTTTGGCTCAGGTCATGATCTCACGGTTCGTGGGTTCGAGCCCCGCGTCAGGCTCTGTGCTGACAGCTCAGAGCCTGGAGCCTACTTCGGATTCTGTGTCTCCCTCTCTCTCTGACCCTCCCCTGCTCACACTGTCTCTCTCTCTCTCTCTCTCATAAATAAATAAAAAACACTAAAAAATTAAAAAAAGGAAGTAGGAGGGACTCCGTGGCCATGGCTGGAGCCAGGCAGCCATCTTTCTCCGTGTGTGGGTCCTCCGTGTGTCCTTGCCGTAGCCTCATGGCCTAACAGCCTCAGGACAGCTCTGTGTCTCGTGCAGCTGTCCCGGACTTGCAGACGGGGTGCTCCAAGCAGCCCGGACCAGAAGCTCAGGGCTTCCTGTGACTTCACCCCAGAAGCTCCAGAACATCATGTCTGCCATTTTCTTTTCCCTTTTTTAAATGTTTATTTTATTTTCTATTTTTGAGAGCGAGAGAACGAACACAGGGGGGTGGCGGAGAGAGGGGACGGGATCTGCAGGAGGCTCTGCACTGACCGCCGGGAGCCCCAGTGCAGGACTCGAACTCACACGCCACAAGGTCATGCCCTGAGTTGAAACTGGACACTCCACTAACTGGGCCCCCCAGGCGCCCTCTGCCGTTTTCTAATGGACAGCGAGTCACCAAGGCTAGCACAGATTCAAGGGGACAGAGAACTTAGACTCCACCTTTCAAAAGGAGGAATAGCAAAGAATTTGCAGCCATCTTTCGCCCACCCTATTCCAGTGGAAACACACTTCCGTCCTGACTACAAAGTCTCCAGAAACTCAGAGATCTGGGCGACAGCTGTGGACACAGCCATGTCACAGACTGACTTGGGCCAGGCTCCTCCCCGCACCAGGGGCCCTCTATGAGCGCGCTCTGTGACTTCAGCAGCCTGTGAGGTTTACAGCCACGAGTGGCTCTGAGGAAAGAGGTTCCACACTTCGTCGGCTCATCGGGAGAAGGGTGAGGACTGCTCACCCCGTGGCCAGGGCTGGGGCTAGGGCTGTGCCACGGGGCTGGAGAACCAGGCAGCCCACACTCTCTCCCTGCACTCATTTCTGTCCCTGTTTGGGGCTTTGCAGGGGGGCTCGGTCCTGAAGAGAAAGGCTGGCCTGAGGGGGTCCTTGGAGTTAGCACAGGCTGCCAGGAAGTGCCAACAGAGCATCAGGTGAGAAGAAAAAGTGATTAGGTCCAGAAAAGGGGAGTCCAAGCAAATCAGCACAATGTAGCAAGAGGAGGGGGCGGCTGGGATCTCAACACGGACCCGCGCAGACACCGCAGGCTGTCTTCAGCACCTGCTGCTTCATCTCCTCCTTAACTTGACTACTTTGTTAATGTAAGCCCTGTGCCCAGCGTGGGTCTCGAACTTATAACCCTGAGATCAGAGCTGCATGCTCTGCCAGCTGAGCCAGCCAGGCGCCCGTCTCCTCCGTAACTTCGGACGAGCCACACACTTCTGCTTGGCTTATTTTTCTTTCGAGTCCTCGCCTTACAGAAGGGAGCCAATGCGGTGCAGGGATGATGGCACAGGCTCTGGAGCCAGACCCGGGCTTTGCTTCTTCCTGGCCGTATGTCACCAGGCAGGGCATGTAGCCTCTCTGTGAGATGGGGAGTAAGGAGGGTACCGCCCCATGGGTGCGCGTGAGGCTTAGGCAGGGTAGTTTGCATAAAGGGCTTCCACGTTGCCTGCGTGTGGCAAGTACAGGGTGGGTGTTTTCACATTATAGCCGTAATCCACGTGGCCCGCCAGAGATATGGAGCTTTGCAGACGGCCCCGGGGTCACATCCCAGCCCCCCTTCTCACGGATGAGTAGTAGTCCGCTGTATGTATGCCACACCGTCTCCCTCCACTCATTTATTGATGGACTCTTGGTGTCCAGCTTCCGTATCATGGCTATTGTAAATATGCTGCAGGGGCCTGGGTGGCTCAGTCGGTTAGACGTCCAACTTCAGCTCGGGTCATGATCTCATGGGTTGTGGGTTCAAGCCTCGATTCGGGCTCTGTGCTGACAGCTCAGAGCCTGGAGCCTGTTTCAGATTCTGTGTCTCCCTCTCTCTGCCCCTCCCCTGCTCACACTCTGTCTCTATCTCAAAAACAAACAGTTAAAAAAATTTTTTAATGATAATAATGCTGCAATAAGCAGGGGTGCATATATCTTTTCAAATTCGTGTTTTATGCTCCTCAGGTATACACCCAGCAGTGGAATTCCTGGATTATGTGGTACTTCTGTGTGTGATTGTTTCAGAAACCTCCGTACCGATTTCCACAGTGGCCGCAGCGGTTCACGAGGGCCCCCTTTCCTCCACATCCTCACCAACACTGGCTGTTTCTTGTCTTTTTCACACTCGCCATTCTGACAGGTGTGAGGTGATCTCTCATTGAGGTTTTGGTTTGCATTTCCCTGGTGGAGACTAATGATGAGCATCTTTTCCAGTGTCTGTTGGCCATCTGTCCGTCTCCTTGGGGGAAAATGTCTATTCAGGTCACCTGCCTGTGTTTAAATTGGATTGTTTGGTTTTTTGGTGGTGAGTTGTGTGTTCTCCTCACCACTTGCAGCAACGTGGAGGGACTGGAGGCTATTATGCTCCAAGCAAAATCAGTCAGAGAGAGACAAATGCCGTATCATTTCACTTACAGGTGAAATGTAAAAAACAAAACGAAGGAACAAGCAACTGCAAAGAAACAGACTTGTAAATACGGAGAACAAGCTGGCTGTGGCCGGAGGGGCTGGGGTTGCGTGGGCAAAACAGGAGAAGGGGTTAAGGGGTCCAAACTTCCAGTCACCAAACAGATAAGTCATGAGGGTGCAAAGTACAGCATAGTGAACGTCACAACACTGTAGGAATGCTGCACGGCGGCAGATGGCGGCGGCACACCGTGGTGAGGGCGCCCTGACGTCCAGAGTCGTCCTATCGCCGCTGCTGACCTGACGCTAATGGAACATCACTCATCAACCACAGTTCAGTTACAATTTTTAAAACTTTAAACCCGATTTAGTCATGAGACACTAAAATTTTTTAAGCTTTAAAAATACCAGTCAAGCTGTGTGACTGTAGGCGTCTCAAGTGTCCCTCAGCCTCAGTTTCCCCATCTGTCTCTCCCTAAATGCTGTGCAGATTCAGCGAAATTGTGCCCAGGGGGCCCAGGAGCGGCTGCGGGTGTGTCAGACACCTCGCTCTCCTTCCTTCTTGCCCTTTGTCTACTCCGGCTTCTCACCCTTAGCAGGATGCTTCACATTAATGGCCGTTGTCACGTATCAACTGAACATGACACTTGCAGCCTCCCGGCCAGTCTGTGTGCAAATTCCCGGTGACACGCAGGGGCCCAGCGTGAGGGCTGTTCTTTTCCACCCAGCCCCCTGGTCTCTCTTCCCTTTTCAGAACTGATTGCTCTGACTCAGTGCTCGAGGGCCTGTCTGCTGTCAGGGCTGAAGGAGCCATATTTTCCAAACACCGGACTGTCATTCTGTTATCTTGCCCACAGGCTGGAATCCATAATATCTTCATGTGCTCTTTGCAGCCTGCCAGACCTGTCCTTGAACATGTGGCTCTCTGGCCGTCTGACCAGCAGCAGCAGCTTACCCGGGAATCTGTCCACAATGCCCACCCGAGGTCTCTCCCAGACCTGCCGGATCAGAAACTCCAGGCAGGGCCCAGCGAGCTGGATGTTAGCACATTCAACGACTACTAAAAATTAAGAACTGGGGCGTCTGGGAGGCTCAGTCAATTAAGCGTCCGTCTCTTGATTTCGGCTCAGGTCGTGATCTCACGGTCCGTGAGATGGAGCCCCATGTCAGGCTCTGTGCTGACAGCGCAAAGCCCCTGTCACATTTGTGTTCTTTCTCAAGGAAATAAGCATTGAAAAAGTAAAAAATAAAAATTAAGAACCACCCTAACCCTAAAATCTCTTTCTGGTTAAGATGAACTGTAAGGATTGAGCACATTTCTTTCCAAGTCTAGTTTTATTCTTTATTTATTGGTTACATTCACATCCTCCTAAAAAAAAAAGAATGCGGAGGGCTTGGGATAAGATGACAGTGTTGATGATAATACGAAATGGCAGGTCCTAGGGATTATTACCCTGGGTGAAATGCTGTGCCGAATGTCCCTCGTGCATTAATCCGAATAAAATGTCATTTAATAATGACATTTAATCCGAATAAAAACCTGATGAAACATTTATTATCTTCATTTGCATCTGGGGACATGAAAAGCTCTGCCAGGCTAAATAACTTGCCTGGGACCAGCTTTAGGGGAGAAAAGTTTGGTGGCCTCTTTTTGGTGAATTGGGTGATCATGCTTTCCATTTATTTTAGGGACACTGTACCCAAGGGGTTATTTAGAAATCATACTTTGGGGCACCTGGGAGGCTCCGTCGGTTGAGCGTCCGACTTCGGCTCAGGTCATGATCTCACGGCTCGTGGCTTCAAGCCCCGCGTCGGGCTCAGAGCCTGGAGCTGCTTCGGTTTCTGGTCTCTCTCTCCCCCTCTCCCCCTCAGCTTTTCCTCCCTCCCCACTTAGTTATTAAATAAATAAGCATTAAAGAGGTTTTTTATTTTTTTTTAAACCTAAGGCTACTTACTAGTAACTTACTAGTTACCAGTAACCTATTAAGAGAATTACTTATTATAATCTATTAACCTACTCACTTACTAGTAACCTATTAGGAGAATCATTAAGAGTTACTGGAATCTGGAGCTCACAGACACTCCAGGGAGGAACAGGCTTGTGTGCCCATCATTTGCTGTGTGATACCAGACCCTGCATCCTGGCCCTTCCTTGCTCCGCTCTGCTCTTGCTGGCATCGGCTGAGTCTCACAGGCTCCCTTCTGAGCTTGGCCAGTGCAGGCCCTGGAGGGAGACGGGAGGTCAGGAGGACGAGAAAAGACCAGGTGCCAGTCATCTCCCTCATCCCTCTCAGGCGTCATTTCCCCGTGGCCCCGGCTCCTGGCTCTGAGATCTGCTCCCGGCAATGCCATGGGCTCCCTTCTCCCTCCAGCCCTGGGGTGGCAGAAGCTTCCTTCTGTTGTCTGTTTCTAGAACCTCTCACTATCCCCTGTTTAGAGTCTCAGCAGTTTCCTCATCTCTGTAACCGATCGCCTGTATTGAAGTCCCTCTGTCTGAAAGGCCTGGAGCCCTTTCTCCTTTACTGCTGGTCCATATGTAATTGGCACTTGCTGAGGCTTCTCATTCTGTGTCCTGCACGAGCTGAAGCCCACCTCATAGCTCACAGATGTCCTTGCAGGTTTTGGGGGGGAGCCTCACGATCCATACCTCGTCAGAACCGTCTTCCGCCGGTCATGGGTTTTAATCGCCCCTGTTCTTAAGTTTCACCAACAAAGTAATGTTCGTTTAGGTTCATCATATCAATTTATTTGGTTGTAGGTGGTTTGGAGGAACCTTGCTGTGTATAATGATTTGCACTTGTATCAACAGTATTTTTTGGCATTTTATTTTCTTATAACCAATGTCCCTGAAATTTGGGGATACCATTTATTCTGTTCCTCTTCAAAATCTTTTTTTTAAATCACCCAGCTCAGTTCTTTGTCCTTGGAAAGTGGGAAGGAGGGAAGCAAGTCAGATGCTCTATCTCCTGTCTGTGTAAGTTGGTTGTGGTCAGAATAGAAAAGAAAACTTAATCAAGGGGTCTCAGAAAACACTCCACTCATTGTGCTAGGCACGTGCTTGCCGAGCTTTGATGAACACAATAATCGCTTGGGAATCTTGGTAAAACGTTTGCCAATTGGACAGATCTCAGGGTGAGAGCGGAGGTCTGGGGTTGTGCGTTTCCGTCAAGCCTTCAGAAGGCACCCAAGGGCCATACAGGAAGTAGAGATTACAGGATCTCCGTCGTTCCCCAGCGTGAACCCGGTTTATGCGGTCAGTGCCCTGCCGTGCTGGGCTGAAGGCCTGAAGACTTGCTTCGTCGCTAGCAGCCAGGATCTGAGCAGTTTTTATGTAGGCAGATTCCACGCTTCCCACAATTATATTGTTTTAGTCCGATGAACCACAATCAGTCTGGCATTCTTGGGCAAAGCTTCATGTGATTGTAATTTCAGGGCTGCTCTTGTGTTATGATTCTAGTCTTCTAATGAGAATTCATCGAGTTTGCAAATTGACTCATGTCATAGAAAAAAAGCAGAAGTAGACAGCTGCTCACATAGCGAGTGCCTTGAAGTGAGTGTTAGCATTCACAATGGGATAAGTAGGGGGTTCTTTAGGAAAACAGTACAGTGTTTTTAGGTTTTCCTCTGATTTATGGGGCTTTCTGTTAGCTTACATCTTCTCGCAGAAGCCCTAATTTGCCATAAGAACACAAACTGAGGTTTCTGGAAGGAAAACAGTCCGATCAGACATCAAGGCACTGACCCAAAAATGGGGTCTGTAGTCTGTGCCCAGATGTGCTAGGTCAGTGACATGCCAGCAAACCACCTAACTCGTTTCCATTAGCCTCAGTAGGATGCAGATGAAGATCAGTTATTTGATGCTCCTGATGGACCAAGAATTCCCAAATCTATATTCTCATCCAGTTGTCTCTTGCCACTTAGGGTTGCAGTGGGCACCCCAAGTTCAAGTGTTCTCATTGAGCTTACACCTTTCCCCAAAACCTCTTCTTCTCTTCCCTACTCTAGCTAGCGGTGTGACCACCATACCCTCCGCATCCGAGCCAGGAGGCGTCGTTCCCTGTGAAGCTGCGAGCTCCCCGAAGCAGTGACAGGGCTTTACTCGCCTTTATAACCCCAGTGCCCTGTGCCGGACTCCACACAGCAAAATGCTCAAAAAATACCTTAATTGGATGAAACTTCACAAAGATGGATGGTCCTTACAACTCCCAAAAGTTGTTTCTAAGAATTGTGAAGAATTATCAGTGTGAATAATTATAATCCCCCATCCTGCCAGAAAAAGCAAATGTAGGGGCGCCTGGGTGGCTCAGTCGGTTAAGCGCCCAACTTTGGCTCAGGTCATGATCTCACGGTTCGTGGGTTCGAGCCCCGCGTCGGGCCTCTGTGCTGACAGCTCGGAGCCTGGAGCCTGTTTCAGATTCTGTGTGTGTGTCTCTCTCTGCCCCTCCCCCACTTATTCTCTCTCTCGCTCTCAAAAATAAATAAACATTAAAAAAAAAGTTTGAAGTGAACATAGCTTCTTTGTTGATTATTATTTCAGCCACCAGGCTATAGTGAACTGCCATGAATCAAAAATTCATATGAGCAAAGCTTGGTACTTTTCTAATTCTTATTTTATATTCTGTAATCTAGATGTATCTATATATTTTGAGTTTTTTCCCTAACATGTTTTTTTTTTTTCTAGGAGAGAGAGAGAGAGAGAGAGAGACAGCGTGAGCAGGGGAGGGTCAGAGAGAGGAGTCACAGACTCTGAAACAGGCTCCAGGCTCTGAGCTGGCAGTCAGCACAGAGCCCGACGCGGGGCTCGAACCCACGAACCGCGAGATCATGACCTAAGCGAAAGTCAGACGCTTAACTGACTAAGCCACCCAGGCGCCCCTTCCCTAACATGTTTCTTGTAGCCTGTCGCTGTCCTCCTTGGATGCATTCCTACTATGTACCAGCATTGTAACAGGTGCTTTAGGATGCTGTCTTTTATTTCACAGCCTGGGAGGGAGATTTTTTAAACACTGTTTTAAAATGGGGACACTGAGGCTCAAAGAGAGTAACTACTGACCTTCCCAACATCACACGGAAGTGAGCACGTTGGAGCACCAACCCTTTCTTTCCCCACAGCACAGACCTCCTTAATATACCACAGAGGAATAGAGCCTCTCTTCCTTCTACTTGGAAAACTTTGTAAAGATGCAGTGCCGTTCTTTTCTGCTTATAAAATAGTGTATGTTTTGGAGTGCCTGAGTGCCTCGGTTGGTTGCACGTCTGACTAGATTTCAGCTGATTTCAGCTCAGGTGGTGACCTCGTGGTGATGAGATCAAGCCCTGCGTTGGGCTCCACTCTGGGCATGGAGCCTGCTTGCGATCTTCTCTCTCTCTCTCTCTCTCTCTCTCTCTCTCTTCCTCTGCCTCTCCCTTGCTCACGCACCCGTGCTCTCTTTGTGTCTCATAAATAAATAAACAATCAGTATGTGTTTATACAATTTGAGAAATTAAAGTTACCCATAATATCATCACTGTTCAGAGATATAAACAGTTATATTTTACACATTTTCTTCCAGGTTTCTTTCCTATTTGTAATTATATTTTTTAATGTTTATTTATTTTTGAGACAAAACATAAGCGGCGGAGGAGCAGAGAGAGAGGGAGACACAGAATCAGAAGCAGCTCCAGGCTCTGAAATGTCAGTACAGAGCCCAACATGGGTCTTAAACTCACAACCCATGAAACCATGACCTGAGCGAAGTCGGGCGCTTAACCGACTGAGCCCCCAGGTGCCCCTGTATTTATATTGTTAATATATCACAGTGTTTTAATTGTGCTGCATTTGTTTTAATATCTGATAGGGTAAGTTTCCCCCGCCTCCTACTTTTTTCTTTCTTAAAGTTTCTCTTAGCTAGAAAAATGTCCCAATTTTTTTTATATTTTAAAGTTTATTTATTTTGAGAGTGCAAATACGGGAGGGGCAGAGAGAGGGGGAGGGAGAGAATCCCAAGCTGGCTCCGTGTTGCCAGTGCAGAGCCCGATGCGAGCTCAAACCCGCAAAGCCACGAGATCATGACCTGAGCTCAAACCAAGAATCAGACACTCGATGGACTGAGCCACCCAGGTGCCCCCCCCCGCAAGTTTTTTTAAATGAGAACTTCTCTAAATCTCCTACTTTCTGGGAAGGGACTCTTCTGAATTTCCAGACACCCAAGCAGGAGTTCTCTCCATGCAAAAAAGGTGCCCTTTGAAAAAGCCTGGATTGAGGAGGCTCTCAATAAATGATGGCGAAAATCCATTTAAACTGGGCTTCTATCATTTTGAAGAGACCAATTTCTCTGATGCCTGTGGAACTGCCAGTTTCTTCCTGATGCCTTCCCTAAGCGGGCATTAGTGAAGACCTCATGACGCTGGGAAAGGAGACAGGGCAGAGAGAAGATGGGGGGAAAGGCTTTAAAGAATTTAGGAAATATGCTGTGGATTCTCTGTAGCCGCAGGAGAGGAGCGCCATCTTGTGCTTTGGTTGGACATTAGCTGCAGAAGAGAACTTGACTCGAGGTGGGCGCCCAGTTGTCATCCGAGGCGTCCCCCTGGGCGCCCGGGCCGCTCAGTACCTTAAGTGTCTGACTCTTGATTTCGGCTCCAGTCGTGATCTCGCGGTTCATGGGTTCGAGCCTCACATCAGGCTCTGCGCTGACAGCGTGGAGCCTGCTTGGATGCTCTCCCTCCGTCTTCCTCTGCCCTCCCCTGCTCTCTCTCCCTCTCTCAAAATAAATAAATAAACTTTAAAAAAAGAACAACCAAGAGTTTCCCAAACAAATGCACTCACCCACCGCACCGCCACCGCTTTGCAGACTCAGCAGATTGTGCCTCGTGGCCGCAGACCGGGAGGTGCTCTGCTGTGGCCGCTGCTGCCCCCGCACCCTCCCAGCCCTTCTCCATGCCCACCCGTGACTCCGAGATCCAGATGCTGTCACACTTTAATATGCCCAGAGCTGGACCGCCTCAGAGGCCGAGCAGGTCCCCACAAGCCCGACAGCTGGGGGAGTGAAAACCACAGACCACAGTTAGATACCCCCGGGCCAGGGCCCCGAGCTAGACCTAGAGGAGGCCCCGGGGGCCCTCGGGGTGCTGACCCCCCCGAGAATGTGACACAGGACAGGCCTCCCAGGACCAAGAGCAGTCAGTTCTAACTATGATGTATTGCCACTGACTTTTAAAAAATCTTTAGTATTTAAAGAAATGTTCACACTTCAGCTGGTGACACTACAGAGCGCTGTGCGAACATTCTTAGGGGCAGCGTGGGACCGTTTACAGAATAGGCCAGAGACGGCAGGCAGGGTCCCCCGGGGCAGTTCCGAGCTGGAAGCTCTGGGCAAGCCTGTGGCCCCCGGGGAGGGTGGCTCCCGCGCCCGCCTGAGCCTCCTGCCCCCCGGGCTGTGCGCCGAGAGGCGGCCGTGTGGGCGTCATTACGGGAGACGCCTGAGACTAAAGCGGGGTGGCTCCTCGGTCTCACGAGCCTGCGTCCGGCCATTGCCGAGACACCTTCGCCTTCCCTGTGAACCCACCTCGTGGCGCACCTGCCGCTCTTCAGGGACGTTAGTCGGGGAGCAGGCTTTCCCGTCTGTGGCCGGTGGGCACGGAGCCCGGGAGCACACTACGCTGCCCACCCTGGTGCTGGCACCCTCACGGCCCTCTCCCCACACCTCCGCCCCACGAACCACACGCGTCCGTGAGTTTCCTCTGGGCCACAAGTTCTTAAGTAAGTGAAATAAAAGCACTGAAATCAAATGAAGGTCATGGTGACTGAGCCTTCCCGGGACTTCCAGGAAAGCTCTCCACGTCAACGCTAAGTCAAAACATAGTCTGAAACACATCACTCTGTGAGGGAAAAGCTTTCTGCCCCCCAAATCGGGCCGGGGTTCTCCTCTGCGGAGGCCATCAGCGGGCTTCGGAACGCTGTTTGAGTGTAACCAGGGAGGAAGGAGCTCCTCCTCGTATGTACTTGAAGTATCAAGACTCCTGGTTGCAAACAAGAGGAGCCCGATTCAACAAGGTATAAAAGCTCACATAATAGACAAGGCCAGGGCTTGACCTTGCGCTTGAGTAGATCCAAGTGTTCAAAGTACAGCAGCAAGATCCTGTCCCTTTCCACCTGCAGATCTGCTTTTGTCCAGAAAACCACAGCTCCCGCCCCCCGTGGGGGCGGGATGGCCCCCCAGTCCCAGGCTTCCATTCCGCAGGGAGCCGGCCGGGCAGGAAGGCAGCACCTCCTGCTAAGAGCAGCAGTGAAAACCTCCATCTTGACCTTGGTTGGCCGGTCTGTGTCACGTGGCCACCCACCTGCTGATCAGGGCGGCGGGGTGGAGCTAACTTTTCCAGAACAACTTAGCCTCCATCCGAAATGTCCTTTGGTCCCAGGAGTGAGGGGCTCAGTAACAACTACCCCCGGCAGCACTGCTGTGGACCCTCAGCCGCAGAGCCCGGCCACCAGCAGGCCCTCCCTGGCGGTCAGCGGCCCAGCGAGCAGGGCCCTGCCCCCGGTATGTGGCCTGGAGGACATTTCTAGAGTCCGGTTTCCTTTGTGCTTTTAAAGCTAACAAACAAATCGTAAGCCCAGACATTATGGTTTCCAAGGACAAAGTCTTCCGTATTTTTTTCTTTTCTGCTGTATTATCTTATATTCTGAAAATAGCTTTATGGGTTTTTGATTAAAATGACAGATGCTAAAAAAAAATGAGTTATTCTTTGTAGGAAATTAAAGTGCTGCAGGAAAATACACTGAAGGGAGCCAGCCTCTCTTCCCTTTGCTTGCCCGTGGCTGCACATCTGCATGGGTGAGCTCCCAGTGACTATACGTCTGCATGGGTGAGCTCCCAGTGGCTGCACATCTGCATGGGTGAGCTCCCAGTGGCTGCACATCCACATGGGTGAGCTCCCGTTTTGACTCCCTGCTCAGGCACTTTGCTCCTTTGGACAAGGCGGCCCATCTTACTACAACCTGACTTAACCGTCTTTCCCAATGAGTCTCACGCTTGTGAAGCTGTTGTAAGAAATCACTGCACCCTTACACTGTGCCCGGCAATGTCTTGCTTCTGTTCTGTCATTTAATCCGCAAACTGTCTTGTGAGGTGGGTACTGCCATCCTTCTCTTAGGGATGAAAACCTGAGGCTGCTAGACAGCAGTTTGCTCGGAGACGCACAGGTAGCAAACTCCCGGGCCAGTCTCAATGGGCCTCAGCGCGTGTGGTCTCAGCTGCCCGTGCTGTGCGCTAGGGTTCTCGGAAAGCTTTCAGCACAGTGCCCAAGACCGAGCAAGCACTCACATAACTGTGTCCATTTGTGCTAACGGTAATGATATGGGTGATATAAAGCAGTTTGAAGTAAAAGCATGTACATTTGGGATATGCTATTGCATAGCTGCCTTTTTCCCTCAGTGAAGACGAGCCCTTAAATGCCATCTTGTGGATCAGGCCAGACTGGGGGACGTGATGCCTGCCTTCCATCCTGTGCTGCACTTGGGGTCCACAGGCGGGCTTTGCCATGAGCAGTCAGCCACTCCTTTGGGCCTTTCTTTTCGATGTGAGGCCACTCTGAGAATTTTAGAAGCTCACACCCAGGTGAGGAGCAAGCTTCCAGGTACAAACTTTATGAAAAGATTGATGTCATTGAGCCCAGTGATTCTGCTTCTAGAATCCACCGTCGTGGCTGTGCGGAGCCATTTAGCTGCCAACATATGTGTCATAGAATTGTTTTTGATACAAAACAAAATCAGAAGAAATTCAGTGTCCAGAGATAGGAGATCAGCTACGTAAAGCAGGCTGCATCCAAACCATGGAGAACTTTGGGCTGCGAAAGACGCTGTGGGGGAAGACTATTGAAGAACATTAAACTCAATCAGGAATAGCAGGTGAAAAAAATAGGTTAAATAGTGTATGGCCATCACTCGTGGAATTTTATTGAGTCTCCACTGTGTGCACACAGTGGGTCTAGGCACTTGGAATACAGCAGTGGAAAAAAACCTGTGTGCCATGAGCTTACTGCGTTCTGCTGGAGAAAGAAAGGAGCTGGTGGCCGGGCTCTGTGGCTGATGGCCCACGGCGGTACTTGGGGGGAGGTGGTTAGTACTGCGCCCTTCATTCCTTGGACCAGTGGACATTTCTTGTCCTTGAAAGCCTTGAAAGTCTTGTCTTTTAGAGGGTCTGGATCTTCATGAAGATGTACGTAGGTTGCTGTATTTTGTTAGGTATTTAATTTATTCTGCTTGGCCACTGGTAGACTCTTTTAACCTAAAAACTTTGCCTTTCTTAGCGTGGACCTGTTTTCGTTTGTTATATGTCTGATTTTTTTTTCTTTCCTCTTCTCCCTTCCTGGAATTCTGTTCGATGCTGAGCCCCCTGAATTGATCCGCACCCCCCTTTCTCTGATGAGTCCTAACTTATTGACTTCTTGTTCTGCATTCTGGAAAATTGCACCAATTATATGTTCTGGGTCCAAGAAACCATAATTGTCTGATTACTTCCTTTTCACGCTACGTAGTCTTGTATGGATGGGATACAGTGTCTTTGCAAATCACTGTTGCTCATTGGAATTGTTGAAGTTATTTCCACGACCCTAGATTGCCTTCATTCCCCTTTTTAAAAGTTCTCTCTTAGTTTATCTTGGTCCTTCTTTCCTGCGCCATTGGATTGTTCCAAATTTCTGGAGCTCCCTGGCTGTCTATTCATATGTTTTCACAAAGTACTTAGCCGATTAACAAAGATGACTAAGACAGATAGGTGAGTATTCCCAGGAGACCTGTCCTTTGAAAAGGGGGTGGGTGTGCCGACTGACAATTCCAAGTTTGTTCTCCAGGCCTGTCTTCAGGTACGTGAAGAGGATCTGGTGGGCGCAGGAGGCGGGCTCCCCTGAAGCTGCACAAGGAAGCTTTCACTGCGCGTGTAACCCGTGTATTCAAGTCCTAGTCTTCTTCAAGTAGATTGTCCAATTTTGTTATAGGACCGTTTTCCGGTTTGGGCCTCAGGACAAAGCATCCTTGCCCAGGTGTCCATTGGATTAGGAATTGGGATGGAGAGCCATTAGACCAGCTTTCTGGATTCTGTCTCACAGCAAGTGCTGCTCTTGGCACCAGCCAGCTCCAGGTTGGAGCTCTCGGTCCGGGAGGCCCGGCCCCTGCGCCTGCCTGGAGGACAGGGCTCCCTCTTACCTTCATGCCGCCCTCCACTTCCCATTGTCCAGCATACGCCAGACTCTCCGGTGTTTTGTTCTCACCCCCATTCTGCGTGTGTGTACGCTTGTCCCTTTGGGTATCTTCTCACGCTTCACCAGCATCTGGGGAGGAAGAGTAGATGCTGATGTGCTTATTCATCCATTGAATTAGAGGCCTTGTATTCGTTTCACGTTTCTGAATTCTCTAAAGTGAATATGTGTTATGACATTCATAATAAAAGTAACAATGAAAGCTGTTCTTAAAATAGAAAGGATTTAGAAATATGTCATGAAGCCAAAAAGAGAAGCATCTTGAGGGCATCTGGGGGGCTCAGGCAGTTAAGCATTTGGCTCTTGGTTTTGTCTCAGGTCATGATCTCACGGTTCGTGAGTTCGAGCCCCGCGTCAGGCCCTGTGCTGACAGCTCAGAGCCTGGAGCTGCTTCGGATTCTGTGTCTCCCTCTCTCTCTGCCCCTCCCCTGCTCAAGCTTTGTGTCTCTCTCAAATATAAATAAACATTTAAAAAATTTAATGTTTTTATTTATTGCTGAGAGACAGAGAGAGTCTCTGCTTTCCCTGCGTGCCCCCAGCTGAATGCACAGGTGGCTGCGGAGTCTTGTCTGTCTCGTGCTGCATTAGAGGTGCCGTCAGAGCGGCGAGAGTATTGCATACAAGCCCGCCGGTAAGCAGGCGCGCCGGCCAGGCCTTACCGGGGCAGGCGTTTATCCGCTTGCTGTTTGGATGGGCTCAGGCGCCTGCTTCCTCTGCTGGTCCTTCCTCAGCCACTTGTGCATCTCCAGACAATTGTTTATTGGTTTGAAGAGAGACACCTTTGCTTTAATAACAGCCAAGGTGCGGAGGAGGGGAGGAAACGAGCAAAGCGAAGGGCTCACAGAGACCGCCGGACACACGCGCTTCTGTGCCTGGTAACCGTGTGTGCGCCAGCCCCAGAGGCCCTGGACTCGGTCACCGTGGCTGGAATCAGGCTGTGGCTTCACTGCCAGCCTCTGGGCTGAGTGCTCGCAGCCGCCGTGAGGGGGATGGCGCTGTGGCTGCAGCTCCGCGGGCCACCCCCGTCACTGCCGCCGTCCGAGTCGGTGTCACTGCTGCGGGCTGGCCTGTGTCCTCATCGCCAGAGCCAGCTTTGCATCCTCTGAATCTGCATCGCTGCTGAAGATCTCTTCATGCGGGTGGCCTAGACCTCATTCTGGCTGCTGCCACTCTCGTCACTCGCCTGGCCCCTGTCACCTTTTCCCTGGCTCACCTGTCTGGGATTGGCCGGGCATTGGCTGAGGTGACGGGTCGTTGGGGCCAGGTGTCCCTGGGCACCTGAAGGCCAGCGTGGGCTTGCTCACGTGGTGACGGGGTGCAAGACTTCCAGGCGCAGTGAGGGAGGGAGCCGGAAGGCTCAAGATTTGCACAGAGTCCCGGCCGCCCGTCCCCGCAGCCCAGGCAAGTCACACACACGCCAGCCCGGATTCGAGGAGCAGGGAAAGAAGTGCCACACCTCGACGTACGATGGCTGCTTCTGCCATCCACCGTTTTAATCATTCCAGGTCTTGATTCTAATTCTGTTTTCTAATTCTGTGTTTTCCTCAGGCTTCTGAGGACCCAGTCTCTGGAATGGTTCTACAATAACGTGAAGAGTCGCTTCAAACGCTTTGGCAGCGCCAAGGTCTTGAAGAACCTGTACAGGAAACACCGGCTGGAGAGCGGGGCGTGCTTCGAGATTCTAGGTACGCACTGCGCTGGGAGCCTGTGCGGGGCTGGGGGATAGATGGAGGCCTGGCCGAGGCCCCGGACACTGGCCACGCTCAGCTGGGACCCAGGAAGCTGCTTCCCTCTCTGGCTCCAACGGGGAGGAGAAGAAGGAGGCTAAATACCAAAGACTCTGTAAAGTTTGAGTCACCCGGTACCAGCATGCCCGCTGGGCTGTCAGGTGTGTTAAGAAGACCAAAGTATCAGGGCGCCTGGGGGGCTCAGCCAGTTAAGTGTCTAACTCTTGATTGCGGCTCGGGTCATGATCTCGCAGTGTGTGAGTTCGAGCCCCGAGTCGGGCTCTGCGCTGAAAGCCTGGAGCCTGCTTGGGATTTTCTCTCTCCTTCTCTTTCTGCCCCTCTCCCCTCTTGAAATAATACATAACTGAACATTTAAAAGAAGAAGATCAAAGTATTTCTGCGTATCATGGACGTTTTAATTCTAGACTCCTAGAAATCGGAGATTGATTCCTGATCACTGGAAAGTCATCTTTGTTCGACCACATAGACCAGGTCTGCTCTCTGAGGGTGTGCCCTCCACTCCCCCGACCTCCTACTCCCAAATTCTGCTCACACCAGGCCCAGAGCCTGATGTGTTAGGAGAAAGGGCAAAGGATGGGCTTCTCTCCCAGGCAGCCTGAAGGGTGAATTCTTCCTTTGCCGTTTTTATACAGTTAAGACAACTAATGTAATTAGAGTGAGAAATTATCTTCTTTAGTTCTATTAGACCAGCCAGTAGAAAGAAATCGTTGTCGGAATATGAACAACGTGTCCTCCAAAAAAGGCTGGTGGGTTTTGTTTTGTTTTTCTATCTAAAGGCAGATTTTTTCCCAACACTTTGCTAACACAGGTAAATGCTTTTTATCCACGAGAAAGAGGGAAGGAAAAGAGATTTTGTCGGTCTCATCCTGGAGTGTTTTTCACCGTCATTATTTTACATTGTATTTTCAATAAAGTCTATAGCCGCGTCTTATCTAAAAATATGCCAGCCACTGAGACAAGGGAGGAAGCAGAATGGGGACATTAAACACAGAGAATCATTAGGGCCTTTTGTGTGGTTGTTAGACACCATCTTTCAAAGCGTTCAGGAAGCCTCAGCTCGGAGAGCAGTGCTGCAGGTTTCCACAGATTATTTTTATCTCGCCTTTTCTGGTTTTTCTAAAAACCTTTTCTCCAGGAATGGAGGCCGAAAAAGAAATAAAGCCTAAGAGGAATCCTGTTAACAGTCGTTTTTCAACCCAAAGAGCCAGCTCAAGAAGGTCCCGGAATATTACTGTGCATCCCATCCTTTCTTTCCTCTCACATACACCCCCGGGTCTTCTTTGGGTACGTCTATACGAGTCCCCAAATCCAGGCCTCCACTGCCTACCGCAAGGCGAGGGGAAAGCAGACACGAGGAGAACCCGCAGAGCAGAGCACGACCCTGACCTCTGGCCCTCTCTGCCTCAGGCCCTGCGGCTGGCTCGGCGGACATGAGCCCCAAGGCGGGTCAGCTCAGGGCTTTGAAATGTTCACGTGTCACTTTTGGAGGAACACCACCCACCGGGGTCGCTGTCTGTAATGCAGATCCGGGTTCTGGGTCCCCCACTTCCTTCATGCAGGACTCAGCACAGCACTTAGCACTTGGCATTCAGGGCTCTACAAGCCACTCCCCTGCCCAGCAGTGCAGAGCAACAGCCTTGTCACCTCCGTGTCCCCACAGTGTGGCTCAAGCCCCGTCACGTCCTCAGTGAGGCACCCGTTAAATCTTAAAAGCAATCTGTGGGTACCGACCCCTCGCCGAAGCATTCGGATCAGCTGCTTTCATGTGATTCAGACTGTCGTTTGGACAAAGGTTCCCGTTTAATAAACGTGACGGCGGGTGGACAGCAAACAGTTTGTGAGCTCACATCCAAACCTGTGAAGCCGTGATCACAAAACAATGGGATTTAATCTACA
Organism: Proteles cristata cristata; assembly: GCA_017311185.1. NCBI lineage: Eukaryota > Metazoa > Chordata > Mammalia > Carnivora > Hyaenidae > Proteles > Proteles cristata. Next base: position 200,421 of record JAESUZ010002476.1, read on the forward strand.
CACCGCCTAGAAACTCACTTAGACCCCACGCGTGGCCAACCTCCAGCGCACACGTGGCCTTCCGCCGTGTCAGTGACCGGGGAGCCCCCCCCATCACCCAGCACCCTTGCTTTGTGGTTACCTGCTTTCTTCCATCCCCACCACACCCAATCCAGAATCCTCTAGGGGGCTTTGAGAAAGTGCCCAGGGTCATCTCGCGCGCTCAGCCACCTACTTCCGAATCTGTGGGGGTGAGCCCCAGACGGACATCTGTAAAGCTCCATGGGGTGTTTTAAGGCACAGCCCAGATGGAGAACCGCAGCGAGCACTGGACTGAGACTTGTGTAATGTGAAGATGGGTCCATCTTGTGTAGAATCTGCTGCGCAAACTACTCACGGCAGCCAGGGTGCGCTTGGATGCGCAAATCCGACCAGGTCACCCCCGTGGAAGCTTTGCTGGCTATTTACACGGCTGTTCGAATAAAGACCCAAACACGATAGGCCGCCGTGTCGTGTGTGGTCTGGGTCCCCAAGCCCAGCCACGCTGCCTCGTTTCAGTCCTCAGGTGCACCCGCCGCCCCCACCTCCTGTCCCTGTGCAGGCTGTTCGCCCGTCTCCCCACCCCCCTCTGGCTGGTCACTCGCTGTCCCTGCTAGACTCTTTCACCGTATGAAGCACCCGTCAGGGCACTTAACAGATCTATAATTTTACACTGATTTATATAACCCTCTGATTGATGAAATCTTTCCCACTAGACTGTCCAGTTGATCAGGGCAGCAGGGATGTCTGGCTTTGCTCACCAGTATACCCTTCACACCCAGCCCAGAACCACGTGCCTAGTAGGTGCCGTGGACTCTTGGCTGCATGATGGGTGAATGAATTCTGGCTGTCGCCGTGCCAAAGTGAAATCTGCACTAAGACCTAGAGCTTAGGGTCTGCAGAGATGACGTATCTTCAACCCTTATATCATAAGTGAGGACACTGAGACCCAGAAAGACAAAGCCACTTCCTCAGGGTCACAGAGCTGGAATAAGTGGACTTCATATATATTATGAAAGCCCGGGCATAAAAACACAAACACCGAGAATGGTATATGGTCAGACTGAGTCGCCATGACAGGCTGCCCACTAATGGCTTGTTTCATAAAGATGACCTTCTACTAAACCTGCCTCAACTACCCACAGCACTTACCCCTGGAATTCCCACTGGGAGCCCCCCAACAGCCATCCAAGGACGCACAGGGTGTATTTTATGCACTGAAGGCCTGTTGCTTAGTTGACATGACATTGCTGGCATTTGCCCCCTTTTGAGCTAAGGCACAGGGACCCATATTCATTTTCTTAGTTCCAACGGTCATTCCACCAGCATCCAATTCAAGACAGTTTTCTTGAGCTGCTCACTGTTAGGTGCTATCTTGGGTAGCAGCGATATAATATACAGTGACTTTGAAACAGTCCACCACCCCCATCTTCCGAGATCTCATTTGATGAATCAACACATATCATAAAAATCCCCAACTTGAAAAAGGGCTTAGCCAACTGCTCTTCCCAGCCTGGGTTAAGATTAGCGCTGTGTGTTCGATTCAAAGTAGACCAGAGGAGAGGCAGCGGGCCTTCAGAGACCAGATGCCATTGGGTTGACCTTGGCTCGCTCTGGGCTTGTTTCACGTGGACTCCCTTCTACAGAAGACAGTGGTGGTAATTAAATCATTAGCTAAAGACACGGTTTGGGTCAGCGCCATAGACTTCAGCTAAAGACCAAACCTGCAGGGCCTCATCACTGTCAGGAGCTCTTGTTATTTCCCATTTTTCTAGTAAGGAAACCAAGTGTCAGAGAAGTTAAGTAACAGACTCAAGGTCACATGGTTAGTAACTTTCAAGTCCAGGAATCAACCTTAGGTCTCTCTGACTTCGATCTATTGTTCTGTTTTTGACTCCACATTGCCTCCAAAGAAGGTACTGGAAGAAAATGAAGGGAGACAGCAATGGTACACCACGAATCAGTGTGAGAAGGCAAAGGGGACCGGTCAAAACCTGCAGCATGACTGTGGAGCCCAGGGGTTCCCTAAACCGGATTACAAAGCTAACCTCATTGAAGTGGGTAGCAGTGATTTGCCCGGTCTGTGACAGTGTGCGCCCTGGGGGCCTGGGATGATCCTGTTCTCTCTCCTGCTTTCTCCCTCCCTTTAGGAGGAAGCTTTTTTGAGGCCAACCTGGAGAATGAAGGAAGCGTGTCTGGCAGCGATTCAACATTTTATAGGCAGTCTGAAGGTAAGTTTGCGTTACAAGTTTATGGCTAATGGGGAGCTGGAGGAATGGAAACATCTTCAGACCGTGTCAGGGTTTCCCAGTTGCACTGTAACTGCTGGACATGACTACTTGTGTGCCAGTCTCCACGGGCCTTCTTGTCATTGCGATTCGTGTGACTCCGTCATCAAAATGGGCGAGTATATGCAAGGTGCGGCCCGGAGAAGTGTGTGTGCTACCCCTGGATACCTCACTTCACGGGAGTGAGAGCTTCAACACCGTCTTTCGGAGTTGGGATAAAATATCCTTACGGGGGCTCCTGGGTGGCTTCAGAGGCTGCACCTCTAACCCTTGGTTTTGGCTCAGGTCATGATCTCACGGTTCGTGAGCTCGAGCCCCACGTCAGGCTCTGTGCTGACAGTGCAGAGCCTGCTTGGGATTCCCTCTCTTCCTCTCTCTCTCTGCTCCTCTCTCTCTCTCTCTCTCTTCCTCTCTCTCTCTGCTCCTCTCTCTCTCCTCTCTCTCTCTCTCCCTCTCTCAAAATAAATATTTAACAATAGTAACAAAATATTCTTCTGAAGAATGTATCATTCACTGATTCATTTCTATTTTTTTATACCAGCATAACAGTCCCCTTAGAGCCCAAGTTAAAAGCAAAACAGACTTCTGGTTTCCAATAAAACCTTCTCCGCTGTCTCACCTCCTTCTCCGGAGTGCTGGACCTCGAGAGCCTCCCGAGTCCCCGCTCCTGGCGCCCTACAGCTGCTCTCCGTTCTGGCCTTTGGGGGCCTCCCCAGGAAGGTCCCGCCCTCCTTGACCTGTCTCCACGGGGCGCCGCTGCCCACCCCTGCGGCCCCCGTGCACCTCCATCCACTGCCGAGGCTGAAATGCCCGGCACCCATTTCAGCCCGGAGATGGAGACTCGCATTCCCAAAGCTTGACTATTAAGCCGTGTAAATCCTACGGTGATCTGAACCTCAGCACATCCTAGTCAAGGTCCTCAGCCGCCTAGGCCCACAGAAGAGGTCCCTTTCCCTCCCCAGCCCCTCTAGCGCCGGTTCTGTCCTTCTCTTGCTGTTCTGATATTCTGGCCTCCGTGGCCTGAGCGCCTCCTGCCCACAGTTCCCTGGCGTTAACCTCAGTGACCGCTCATATCCACCAGGGCCCTCCAGAGACGCATAACCAGTCGGGGACACACACACACACACACACACACACACACACACACATTCATTTTATTTTATTTTAGGGACTTGGCTCACGCAGTCGTGGGCCTGGCAAGCCTCAGGTCTACGGTTTCGGTCAGCAGCTGGGAAGGCCGTGCTTCAGTCTTGAGCCAGGCTTTCTTCCCTGGGAAATCTCAGTTCTTGCTCTTTAAGGCCTTTGCTCCTAATAGCTTGGATGAGGCCCACCCACATTACCTAAAGGGCAGCCTCCTTCACTTAAAGTCGACCACCGTAGATGTGAACCACATCCACAAAATACCTTCTTAACCCCGGTTTGATTAAATAACTGGGTGCAATAGCCTAGGCCGGCTGATGCATAAAACGAACCATCCCACTGTCCACTGGTCTTCGGAGCTTAGTTCAGCCTGCATCTCACTTCTCCTTAGTCTACACCCCCGGCCAGTCCTTCCCCCTGCGGCACCAACCTGAACCTTCGCTTTCAGCCGAAATATCTTCAGTGTCCGCCTCACCTCCCTGAAGTCATGTCCATATTATCCAGAGCCTCTGGGTCACGGCTCCAGGCGTCACTTGCCAGGGACCTGTGGAACGGGGTAGTGATCCCCACCACCCAGTAGCCTGGGAACCACACGAGAGCCTGGATTTGGTTTGTCCATCAGGGCATTACTGGGGCCCTCACAGAACGAGCAAGAGCTTACAAGGCACCTCATCTGTGAAAAATGCATTGGTTGGTATCTTGAAGAAAAGACTTGGGCGGTTCGGTGTCCTCCAAGAAGTGCCTGGTGTGATGACCGCCTGCATTTTGTAGCCCATTCGTACAGAGTCACTAGGGAAACTGCACCTCAGTGGGCCCCCTGAGGTGTGCAGAGCCTGGACCCGGGTCACCCCACCTCAGGTGTGTTGTGACTGTCGTCACAGCCAGCTTGCTGTGGACCCGTCAGCCAGCTGGATTGCTTTGAGCTTGACTGGGTTGGCTTGAGAGATTTTATTATGTTTGCCAAATGCCAGTCTGTGTCCACGTTTGTGTCTCTGGGAGCCTAAGAAGCTTGAATTAAGTATTTTTTTTAATTGAGGGACTGATTAATGAGTATTTGATGTATTTACACCTGGTCTCACTCTGCGGAGGATTTGAGGCAGCTTTCAGGAGGCCTGCATGTGTTAAATAATGCATGAGTAGGAGATTATAAATGGAAACAGGAAGTTGTGATCCAGGCAAAGAAGACATAGGCACACAGCCCTCACAGGCCTGTGTTCTCGTGCCCGATGCGAACCAGCCTTCTACGAGAGGGATAGTTGGAATGCCCACTTTCAAGTAAGAAGAAAATCTAGTTTCTGGGGAAGCAGAACTCGTCCAAGCACTTAGATCCGAAAAGCATTTGGTTGGAGCACGCAGGTGGTTCAGTCGGTTGAGTGTCCAACTCTTGATTAGGCTCAGGTCATGATCCCAGGGTTGAGGGACCAAGCCCTGTGTTGGGCTCCATGCTGAATGTGGAGCCTGCTTGAGATTCCCCCCCCCTCTCCCTCTCTCTCTGTCTCTCCAAAATAAAAACAAAAGTAAAGAAATTTGCCACCTGCAGAAGTCCTTTGACATGGGGACATTTCCTTCCACCTGTTGCCATTTGTGAAAAATATGCCTGCTAAAACTACGATAGCATTATATTTTAAGTCATGTTAGCTGATATTTGTCTCGCTTGTGAAGTTAAAATCGAGGGCTTTGGAGACAGAGTCTGGATCCCAACCTCATATCTCTTCCCGTCTCACTGAGTCAGCGTGGCCAAGTTACTTGACCTCTCTGTGCCTCGATTCTCATCTGTCTGATGGAACCCACTCAGTGGATTGTTGTCGAGGTTAACTGCGGCCATGGATGTGACCCGCACCCCGGGGCCAGCCGCTGGTGGAGCTCGGTCAGAGCTGTTAGGGGTAGTATTGGTCTAGAAGGACCGGTATTTCTTTACACGAAGTCCTCCGTGCAGTGATGCGTAAGCCACTCTCTGTCGGGAGCCGTGCTCAGTGTTAGGGCGTAGCAGGGACTGTGCGATCCAGTCGTGCTCTCTGAGAATGACGTGTGGCGGGGCCGTCTCTCTGGCCCATCGGAAGCAAGCCTGGAGCCTTGGATGGACGTCCAGCCCAGGTGGGGAAGGCGGGGTCTGGACAGGAGGGGTTTCAGAGGAGGAGCCAAGGCCAAGCCTTGGGACGGCCAGGAACCAGCCGTTACAGAGCAGGGACCGCAGGGCGGAAGCCCAAGTTATGGGAGTCGTAACCGGAGAGACAGACTCTCCAACAACTTTTTGTGGCTGGAGCTGAGCGTGAGTGGGAGCCACTGAGGCAGGGAGGGGGCCGGGGCTTGTGGGCCAGGAAGAGCACTGGGGACCTTACCCCCGGCCCCTAAGACTTTACCAGAAGCAGTGAAGTGGTACCCTCATTTAACTTGTCTTTCCCTTTCCGAAAGCGGTCTGTGTTCTGTTTTCTAGGACACAGCATGATGGACACGCTGGCTGTCGCCCTGCGGGTGGCTGAAGAGGCCATCGAGGAGGCAATTTCCAAAGCAGAAGCCTATGGGGACAGTCTGGTACGACGCCTTTCTCCTCCCCTCCCTGGGGGGAAGCGTGGGTCAAGGTCCTGTGGCCGCTGGAAGAAAGTATAGGTTGTCAGGAATCCAGCCTCATGGCGTCTGTCCTTGACCAGGGCAGGGTCCACCCTCCCTCTGCCTCTGTGGTCAGAACCCCCAAGAAAGTGGTTGCCAGGTGCCCCAACCCGCCCTCAGCGTGCGGCCACTGTCCTCCCTCCCACAGGACAAACAGAACGAGGCGAGTTACCTGCGGGACCACAGGGAGGAGCTGACCGAGGAGCTGGCCACGACCATCCTGCAGAAGGTAGGTGGGCCCTGGCCTCCCGCGCTGCAGCTCACACCCGGCCCAGCCCGGGGCCTCTGGGTGCCACTGTGTCCGTGCCTCGCCACGTCCCCTTTTGTGCTCTGGGGGCCCGCACAGCAGGATCGCGCCGCCCGGAAAATGTACGCGGGGGGCTCGAATGTGGCCGCCTTTGTGGATGGAGCTGGTGGTAGGGGGCCGGGAACTCAGCTCTGGGCAGGTTACCCACCGACTCCCCGCCCCTGGGCTCCCCCGTGTGCGCACGTGCGTGTGTGTGTGCGAGCCCTCCTCTCACACCCCTCAAATGGTCTCTTGCTGAAGCGAACGTGCAGTCGCCGCCCACTTCCTCCTTGCCCTAAATTGCCCCTCACGCGGGTGTCAGTTACCGTCGAGAAGCCACCACCCCGAAGCTCTACGACTCTGAACAGGAGTGTTTCCGCAGGCAGTTCTCTGACACCACCTGGGTGTGATTCCATTCAATTCGTTTCCTTTCACGTTGGGCCTACGCTATCTGCTGACTCAGACCTCACGCGCCAGGGCTCGGCCCTCTAGACTGCCCCACCTCGGATCCCAGTGAAGTTCCCGGAACCCCCAGCCTGCTGCCGATTCGGGGATTCCCATGGCTGCCCTCAGGCTGGATAATTTTCATAAGATTTTCTCGGCAAAGTGCTCTTCCCATTAGTGGTTTATCATAAGGATGTAGACGAGAAGCCGGATGAAGAGGCTCCTAGGGTAGCAAGGGACCTAGGAGGGGGTGTGCGGACCCCCAGGGCCTCCCTGCCCACGGCACCCCCAGCCCCACCCAGCGAGTGCAGGCAGGGCCGACGGAGCAGCCGAGTCCCGTGGCCACGGTTGGCTTTCCCGGCCGCCAGCCCCCGTGTCTGTAGTCGTCCGGCTCTGAGTCACCTCATTAGCCGAACAGAGACCCTCTGCGGCAGGGACGGGGTCAGAGACCAGACACGTTCCGCTGGCCGCGGCTTCCTCCTTGCTCACGCACCTGCAGGGCCCCCGTCTCGCGCTGCGGGTCGGGATCAAGTCCATGCAGCGTGGCCACTCTGGGGCCGAACGACGTGGACGAGGCCCAGGCTCGGCCCCGACCCCCATCGTTACCCGCTCCTCCTCACACGTCAGTGATCAAAGCACAGCACACGGCCAGCCCACAGCCAAGGCGGGATGAATGTCCCCCGTCCCGGGAGGGGCGCGGAGCCACATGACAGAGGGCCACACACAGGGGGCAGCGAGCAAGGCCATCTTCCCTTTGGTCACAAAGCCACGTCCCCTGCTCATGCCACGCACAGCCACCCCACCAGACACCCAGCCCTCTTGTCCCACCCACCGCCGGGGTCACCCGCGGACCAGTCTGTCCCCGCATGTCCAGCATGCGTTGGTGGGGCCCCGGTTGTCCCAAAGCCCAGGGGGCACTTGGAGACAGGGGGTACGCCTCGCTCAGGCCCTCGAGTGCCCTGGGCGCGGCAGCTCACCGCTCTCCCAGACTCTGGCGCCCGCTCTCTCGTCCTGCCTGGTGCACAGGCACACGGACACAGCCTCCTCGCTGCCCCCTGCCCCCGAGAGGCTGGGAGCCCAGCCACCTCCGTGCAAGGGACCATCACCTCCAAATGGCTGGGCCCCACAGAGCAAGCAGGACCCAGGCGCCGGAGCCTTCCCTCGTGGCCTTGGGACCTGCCCCTTCACAGGCCCTGCCAAACCCGGGTGTGAGGCCGGAGACTCCGGCTTTGGGATGCAGCGCCAGGATGCACGCCGGAACTGCTGACCTAACCTCTCTGAGCCAGTTTCCCCATCCGTAAACCGGGAAGAGTTGTAGAACACAGCTCTTAGTTCCGATGATCAAATGAGACAGAGTGTACACAGCGCCTCACAGCCTGGCAAGTGCTGGCGCTTAATAAATAGAAGCTGTTAGTGCCGTAAAAGGGTCATGTGTAAACTGTGAAGTGCTGTGGACCGTGTAGGGCCCGTACCTGTGGTGTTTTGCCCTAAGGCAGAGCTGACACAGGTTGGTGTTCTGTTGAAAGGAAGCTCTTACGCGGCTAAAAAAGCCCCAGAGGCGACCCCAGTTACTCCACGTAGCACCTGAAGGCCCGCAGGTAACCCGGCCCTTTGTCACCCACTCCGTCCCCAGATCGTAAGAAGACAGAAGAGCAAAGGCGAGCAGCAAGTGGGAGGAGAGCCAGAGTGGCTGCGGCCCCAGAGCTGCGGGGTGGAGGCTGCGGACGGGGGCCCCGCGGCCCCCCCGGACGGCGCCCGGGCTCCCAACAGCCTGTGGGTGAGTCCCAGTGCCCCCCGTGCGGGCGTCCTGCACGGCGCGGGTCAGGGCCGTTTGCCCCCACGGCCGTGCGCCGCGCTCCTGAAGGGGAGACGGGGAGAGTGCGCGCGTGCGTGCACGTGCATGTGTGTAAGTGCGTGCGTGCGTGCGTGCGTGTGCGTGCGTGTGCGTGCGCGCGGGCCAGGAGGGACGGGGTGGCCAGCGTGCTCGTTCCGACAGGAGTCGAGCGGTCCCGCGCGCAGAGCGGCTGGAGGGGCCACGCGCCCCCGGACGGCCCCCGCCGCTTGCCTTCCTGGACGCAGATGTGATGAGAACCGCCCCCGGGTGGCCGCCGCCACACCGGACGCGGAGGGAAGTCGGGCAGGGAGGGGCGCCGCCCTTTTGTGTGTCCCCTTGGAGCCGAGGGCCGGACGACGAGGCGGCCTTCCGGCGGCGCCGGGGTCTGGGCGCCAGCGGAGGCCACGGGGCGGCCGGGAAGGGCGGAGGCTGCGGCGGCGGTGCCAGGCCTTCCGGGTGGAGAGTCCGGGTGGAGACGGTTCTAGAAGCGGCGGCGCCCGGCCCTGGCGTGGGGCGGGCGCTGGGGAAGCCGGGGCATCAGCGTCCCCGGGTCAGGGCTCGGGCAGGGGGTGCGCCGGCAGCCTCGCAAGCGGGGCCCCGGGGCCTCACGCGCGCCGCTCCTCCCCGGGCCCTGGGGGCCGCCGCGTGCGCGTGGGGACGAGGAGCCCGGTCTGGCTCCACGGAGACTTGGCTTCCCTGATTTCTTCCCCTTGTCAGCACGCCGTCGGCTTGTTTTTCCGCGGCCGTGCTTGCCCGGCCCCACGGGGAACCAAGTGAGGAGGGGCCTGGTCGGGGCCCGAGGACTCTGGCTCCCACAGCAGGACCAGGATAGGGGTCCGTGCGCGGCCGCAGGCACGCGGCGGTTGAGACGGAGACGGACTTGGGGTGCAGAGGACGGAGGGGCCCATCACCTCCAAGCAGCGCGTCTCTCAGATGTTCTGCTCGCTGATTCCCGCCCTTGCGGGCTCAGGCTGCGCGAACGGGCTCAGGCTGCGGGGCCCAGGCTGGGTGCACGGGCTCAGGCTGCGGGGCCCAGGCTGCGTGCACGGGCTCAGGCTGCGGGGCCCAGGCTGCGCGCACGGGCTCAGGCTGCGGGCCCAGGCTGGGTGCACGGCTCAGGCGTGGCCCAGGCTGGTGCACGCTCAGGCCAAGGGGCCTGTGCTGCGTGAACGGGCTCAGGCCATGGGCCCAGGCTGGCGCGCACGGGCTCACAGGCTGCGGGGCCTAGCTGAGCGCACGCCTGAAGGCCCAGGCTGGGTGCACGGGCTCAGGCTGCGGGCTCAGGCTGGCGCGCACGGGCTCAGGCTACGTGCACGGGCTCAGGCTGGGCATGCCCAGGCTGCGGGGTTCAACATGGGCTGGCTGCGGGCTCAGGCTGGGTGCACGGGGCTCAGGCTGCGGGCCCAGGCTGGGCGCACAGGCCAGTGGCCCAGGCTGCGCGCACGGCTCAGGCTGGTGCCCAGGCTGGCGCGCACGTGGCTCAGCTGCGGGGCCCAGGCTGACGCACGGCTCAGGCTGCGGCCCAGGCTGAGCGCACGGCTCAGGCTGCGGGGCCCAGGCTGAGCGCACGGGCTCAGGCTGCGGGGCCCAGGCTGCGCGCACGGGCTCAGGCTGCGGGGCCCAGGCTGCGCGCACGGGCTCAGGCTGCGGGGCCCAGGCTGCGCACGGGCTCAGGCTACAGGCCCAGGCTGCGCACGGCTCAGGCTGGGCCCAGGCTGCGCGCACGGGCTCAGGCTGCGGGGCCAGGCTGAGCTGGGCGCACGGCTCAGGCTGCGTGCCCAGGCTACGCGCACGGCTCAGGCTGTGGGCCCAGGCTGGCGCGCACGGTGGCTCAGGCTGGTGGGCCCAGGCTGGCGCGCCGCACGGCTCAGGCCAAGTGCCCAGGCTGGGCTACACGGGCTCAGGCGTGCCCAGGCTGCGCGCACGGCTCAGGCTGCGGTGCACGGGCTCAGGCTGCGTGCACGGGCCCAGGCTGCGGGGTTCGGGCTGCGGGGCCGGGCTGCGGGGCCCAGGCTGGGTGCACGGGCTCAGGCTGCGGGGCTCAGGCTGGGTGCACAGGCCCAGGCTGCGGGGCCCGGGCTGCGGGGTTCGGGCTGGGGGCCGGGCTGCGGGGCACTTCTGGGCCTGAGATTCTAGATCTGCCCTTAACTAGGACCGTGAGAACGTGCTTACCGACTGCCTGTAAACTAGGGATCACGAGAGAAATACAAGCGGCAAAGTCCGGTCGCTGCTGGCCAGAGGAGCCGGGAGGGTGGAAGCGACCGGGTACTGGGGCTCTGAACGCCGGGCTGGGGGGCCGGTCAGGGGACCCCTCCCTAGCGGTCCCCTGACAGAAGGTTTGCAACTGGAGAGACTGGGGAGCAGTGGGAGGAAGAGCATGCCCACAGAGGGAACGGCACGCACGGAGGCTCGGAGCAGGAAGGAACTTCATGTGCTCACGGAATAGAACAGCGGCCACGTGTCAGAGAACAACAGCGACGTGAGAAGTGGATCTGGGCCGCTCTGCGCAGAGATGCGTCCCCGAAATGACACGGATCGTTCCGCTTCTTCTTGCCTTTGTTCTGCGTTCGAGAACGGAGGCCACAGCACCATCAAGGGATCTCGGCGACTTGTGAGCCGAACCCCGCCGTGTTTCCGTCACAGCTGGGGCGGCAGCTGGCGGCGTGTCCCTGACCCGCCTGCTCCGATTCACAGTCCCCCCCCCAGCCCTTCACCCCCCAGCCCAGCCCCTGCTTCAGGTCCTCCTGGGTCCCTCTCCCCATCCCTCCCACAAGCTGCCAGGCGCATGTCCGTCTTCTCTGCCGCCATCTCCGCTCACCACTGCGTGTCTCTGGCTTCTCCACCATCTCCGCTCACCACTGCGTGTCTCTGTCTCCACCACCATCTCCGCTCACCACTGCGTGTCTCTGTCTCCACCACCATCTCCGCTCACCACTGCGTGTCTCTGTCTCCACCACCATCTCCGCTCACCACCGCGTGTCTCTGGCTTCTCCACCATCTCCGTTCACCACCGTGTGTCTCTGGCTTCTCCACCATCTCTGCTCACCACTGCGTGTCTCTGGCTTCTCCACCATCTCCGCCCTCACCACTGCGTGTCTCTGGCTTCTCCACCATCTCCGCTCACCACCGCGTGTCTCTGGCTTCTCCACCATCTCCGTTCACCACCGTGTGTCTCTGGCTTCTCCACCATCTCTGCTCACCACTGCGTGTCTCTGGCTTCTCCACCATCTCCGCTCACCACTGCGTGTCTCTGTCTCCACCACCATCTCCGCTCACCACTGCGTGTCTGTCTCCACCACCATCTCTGCTCACCACTGCGTGTCTCTGGCCACTGGCTGCATGTTGGGCCGTCCTCTTCTTTCCCCGTCGGGGCCAGAAGCTCCCCTCCACCCCGACCCCATGCTGCTTCCCTGTGGCACGGAGAGACCCCACTCCCCAGAAACATGCCTCCGACACCCCCTGGTCACGTCGGTTGCCTGCAGCTCTGCACAGTGACTAACGGGCTCATGGTCTTGGGAGTCGTCATGGAAAACTTACACAACAGCAATGATTGAGAGATTGTCCGACGTCTATAGGAATGACATGTGGCCGATAGTCTTCCTTTCCATGGACTGTAAACACACAGGGCGTTCACACGTGATTCCATCAGATTCCCATGACGGCATCCGTTCTCCCCATTTTACAGAGCAGTAAACTGAGGCCTGGTCAGGGAACTAAGCTGGCAGAGGGGCAGGACCAGAACCCAGGTGTCCTGGCTCAGCGCACTCCCTCTGCTCTGCTCTGGTCCGTCTCCCGTCTCACTGCGAAGCCCGGGGATATGAACTTCCCGTTTCCCCAGCAGACGCTCTGTGGGGCCCCTCGTTGTGCTTACCGTGCAACTGAGAAGTCACACTCCTGTCACCTGCGCCGTGTGGCACTAGATGGGCACCGGGACCAGCCAGAGCGCGGCGGGACAGCCCGGTGCGTCACAACCGCTCAGGCAAGCGCCGGCCAGAAGCAGCTTCATAGACGCGGCACCGAGGCTCCCGGGGACCCCGCTCGGCCCCTCTGCGGCTGGAGGGGCGCCGGCGCACCCGGGGCGCAGGGGCGCGGCGGGCACACGTCGGAGCCGCACAGCACTCGCATTCGGTTTGCCCAGTCGGACCTTCTCAGCAATCGCTTCCTCGCCTGAAGATCCGTCGTGGCCCACGCCTGACCTCTGCACAGCACGACTGTCACTTTGGCTTCCACATCAAGGCAGACAGAGCGGATGCGCTTCTGACTTATTTCTCCCGAAGCAAATGGCAGAATAGGATTTATTTCTAGATTTCGATACAGACTAAGGCCGAATGGAAGTCCTCTCATTCTGAGTATCTTTTGAGTCTCTGCTGTGCGGTACTTTGCAACCTATGTGCACCTAACCCAGGGCTTCAACACTGATACACCTTAACCACCAGGTCCTAGGGCCTGGCCGGGGTGAGGTCACCGTACAGAGGGGATGAGATCATGAGCTGGCTCCTTTTACTGAAAACTTCATCTTTAATTTTGATGTTTTTTAAAATTTTGTTAATGTTTTACTTATTTGGGGGAGAGAGAGAGACAGAGCGCAAGCAGAGAAGAGGCAGAGAGAGAGGGAGACACAGAATCTGAAACAGGCTCCAGGCCCTGAGCTGGCAGTCAGCACAGAGCCCGACGTGGGGCTCGAACCCACGAACTGCGAGATCGTGACCTGAGCCGAAGTCCGTCGTCCAACCGACTGAGCCACCCAGGCGCCCCATTAATTTTGATGTTTGATCAGAGAAGCCCTCTGCCGGCCTCTCCCTGGGAGCTGTCTCCATGCTGTGATTTGCAATACGTAAACAGCATATTTTTGCCGACAATATCAGAGACAGGAGTGCTTTTGTCTTTCTCCGCCCACACGTGTCCCCACGGGCGCTGCCTGAACCCGGAAGTACGGAGACCTTCTGCGTCCGGCTGGGCCCTGGCCGGGTTTGTCCCATCAGCAGCCAGTACCATGAGCCCGGTGGTCAGTGCTCACGTTTGCCCTGGCGTTGGGCCGGCTCAGCGTCGGGCACGTCAGGGCCGGGGCCGCCTGGTGGCAGAAGGTTGATTTGTGGAGATTTAGTCACAGCCTGGACTTGAACGCTTCCCTCCAGCTTCCGGGATCCCCGTGAAGGAAGGAGAATGTGTGGATTAAGGTCTCAGCAAAACCCTATTATCCGCACCCTCGTGATGGACCATATGTGGCTCCTGGTGTGCTTTAAAGACAGCCGCGTGCTTAGAGCTTGGCAGAAACATCTGGAAGGAGAGCCTGTGCCTTACCCAGCCCTCGGTGATGAGAATCCATTGATTCTTGACTAGCTGGCTGTTTAGAAAGGTTTACAGCAAGTTTCGGTTCTTCCGGGGTCGGAGAAGCCCGCTCGCCTCCGTCTGGCGCTGTCCCGTTTGGCTCCAGGCACAGTAGCAAACAAACAGGGTGAGCCTGCCAGCCCGGGCCCCGGGGCGCCGGCAGGAAACGACCGGCCCCTCCGCTGCCCACCGCGTTCCGTCCCTTCCTCCCTGTCTCCGGCCTGCTGCCTTCCTCTCGTCTTCAGACCATTTGACGCGACAGCCGGGGCTTAACCCCTGGACGGACCCCAGCCCGACTTCCCTTGGCCAGGCCCCCAAGCCCTTTCCCTCTGACCAGCACCATGGCAGGGCCCTCCTGGGGCCTCGAGCGGTGGCACGCCCAGGGGACAAGGCTCAGCCTCTGCAAATGCTCACACTCGTGGGCTGAGCAGGCGCTTTCTCCCCGCCCGTGGCCTGCACTTGGCCCCCTTCCCCTGCGGTGGCTGGTGATGAGGGCAAGGGACAGCAGCACGGACTGGTTAAGAAGCAGGCACTAGGTTTGCCACCTCAGGTTTCTCTTACCCCTCACCGCAAGGTGGGGATGCGGTATCACTGAACCCATTTTATAGATAAGGAAACTGAGGCCAATGCTTTACCATAAATTGCCTGAAGTCCCACAGCTTGTGATTGGTGAGGCTGGGAGTTGAATACCTTTCTCCTGTTCCAAAGCCTTAGATCTAGCTTCTTCCTCTGTAGAGAGGGATGAGCAGACTCAGTGATCGTCTAAATCACAAGGAGAAAGTGATAAATACAGGAAGTGATAGACGGAGGGGGTGGTAGACGGAGGGGTGGTAGACAGAAGGCATAAATGCAGACCTGTGCCTCGTCCCCGGCCAGAGCCTGGACATGAAGCAGGTCTTGGTGACTTCATAGAACACAGCCCCCCCCTTACCGCCAGCTGTTCCCACCTTGGATGCTCATTGGCAGCACCCACCAGCCCCCTCCCCCCCAATGGGGTCTGGAGTGGAGCCTGGGCATCAGTGCGCTGGACCCAGACCTGCCCAGGTGAGGCCAGCAGGCTGCAGGCTCAAGGGTAGCCTTTCTCTGTCCCAGGAGGGCTCCCTGATCCCCGACCGTGAGCGGCCCGGACCCGCTGTGTGACCTCAGCCCCCCGTTGACCTGGCCCCCACCCCCGCCGCCCCCGGCTCAGGGAAGAACTATGCAGAATCCCAGAAGCGTGCAGGCCGCATGGCTTCCGAACCGCAGACCCCACCCTGAGCCCACCCCCAGGCAGACCGCTCTCGTCTGTTCTCTTGAAAGAAAGTTCACCGTGACTGTTCTCTCTTTAATTTCCTTCCTTATCGTGGAGGTGGCCGCCGGGAGGGGGGTCAGTGCGTCCAGCTTTCCAAGCCTTAAAATGCAATATCCTAAAAACGCAGGGTTTGTAATTCATTTCAGGCCTGTCTCTGGGCGCGTTTATATACAAAATTACCTTCGTAACAATTGGATGACCTTGCTGATAATCACGGTGCCGACAGCAGAGCCAGCGGCCGGTGACCGGAGCCGCCTGCCGGTCCCTTCTCTCCGCGCCTCTCCTTTCCTCCTGCGTGTCTGCCCCTTCCTCCCTCATATTTGCTCTCTGCTCCGAGTGACCTCAGTATAGATCCCAAGTATGTTTCCGTATTCACGATTGCCAGATGGGACTTCGTGTCTCTGCCTGAGCCTGAAACTCCAAAGCAAAGCTGGCGCTCAGCTGTTACTGGTACAAGCCTTGTGCCTCGGCCGCCAAACACCTGGTACCGGAAACATTCTCTCCCTGCTCTGTGGTGCGGCCTCCGTGGGCAGAGGCCAGTTAGAAGCCACGGCCGGTGCGGGGGGGCCTGCCCTGTTGCCCGGCCTGGCCACCGTCGCTGGGTGTGCGCTTCCCAGCGCCACGGGCAGCGCGTGACGCGAGGGAGGGGTCACCGAGCGGCTGACCGGAGGCCGGGCCGAGGCGCGTTGGCCGCCGCTCCCAGGCCTCGGCCCTGGCTCCACGCGGCACCGGGAGCACGTGGAACAGCACCAGCCCGGAAACGGACGGGCCCGAGCCAAGACGCTGCCTCTGCCCCCCGACCAGCCCTGCGCTGGGGCAAACTTCTCCACCCCGGCCCCAGTCTCCTCGCACGAGGGAGAGAATGCACATGTTGCCCGGGCCGCGTGGCAGAGCCTAATAATCACTCTTATTTTGACTGATCTTCATCGAGTGATTTTATGTGCCAGGCCTGACGCTGATCCCTTAGCATGAGGAAACTGAGGTGCAGGACAGCTGAAGTCCCACCCAGGACCCCATAGAGCAGGGGAGGTGCTGGCACAGACCCAGTTAGTGCCTGAAGAGTTGGGGCAGGCGGCTCCAAAGCTCAGGCTCTCAAGTTCATGTCTGCAAGGCTCTGCCGGCACGCTGCTGACCCTGGACCCTGGACCCTGGACCCTGGACCCCAGCAAGCATTCCGGGCCCTCCCTACACGCACCTGCAGACTCAGGTCAGCCCTTCCTGGCATCAGCAGCCCAGCCTCTTCCATGGGCACCAGGGTGGGTAAGAGAAAGGGAAGGGAAGGGAAGCGGAGGTCACGGCTAGGAGCCAGAGAGTGGGCACAAAGGTCCGGCCTGGGTAATGAGCAAGTGAAGGACTCCCCTACTCCCATCACTTGCCAGGAGCCGAGAGGTTGAACTAACTGGGGAGTAAAAGCATTGTCAGGGCGCCATCTGCTGGACCAAGTGCTCGTTGCAATGAGTTTGCGGCAAAACCAGACGGAGTTTCCAGCCTGGCGGGAGACCTGGCGGACAGCGCTGAGACCTGTTGAAGCCAGATCCCGGGTCTTCTGTGATCGTCAGGGTATAGTTCTCTTCTGGGCGAAGCAGCAGCTTCCCTGGAATAGATGTAAAAGTCCTGCGTCCCTGACTCTCTCATGAATGTAGATTCCACCTTCCCTGTTGGACCCAAAGGGACTTTTCATTGCTTGGTTTTGGCTTCTGTAGGTGAGGGAGCATTTTTGACCCATAGAAATGGACCCAAGCCACCTCTCAGAGACTCATACAGACATACATAAAGTACCATGCGAACCACTGCAAAATGCACGTTAAATATCATGTTTGTCATGATGTGAACATGTATTTGGTGGTTCACAGTGAGAAGCTCACAGATATTAAAAAAGGAAGGGCAGGTATGTAAAGTCGCTCATTGTGTCCCTGGCAGTAGATTATCAGCTCCTTTAGGGCCAGACCTCCGTCTTACATCCTGTAAATTCAGTCACAAATGTGTAACCAAGGATCACATGCAAAAGACCCTCCCTGCCTTCAGTGAGCCCACAGTCTCTGGAAGAACTGACAGACAGGCTGTGATAATGACTGTAACAGAGCATGGGAGGGTCTGTGCGATTACACAGAAGGGGGGTCTTCTTGCCCGACCGTGATGGGGTGTCAGGGGGAGAAGGAGTTTGCTGTAGAAGGATTTTGTCCTTCATTTTTTTTAACGTTTATTTTTGAGAGGGAGAGAGAAGAAAGCACAAGTGGGGGAGGGGCAGAGAGAGAGGGAGACAGAGGACCTGAGGGCACAGAGCCCGACGCGGGGCTCGAACCCACAAACCGTGAGATCATGACCTGAGCCAAAGTTAGATGCTTAGCCGACTGAGCCCCCCAGGCGCCCCGTCTTCATTTGTAGTAACTTCACTTGACCATCAGCCTTGACCTCTGTTCTCTGGTGGCCGCTCATCACCCGTTAGGGATCTGACAGAAGGATAGACGGCTCCCTGACGACGCATCCCCATGAAAACCTTGGTTGTGGTCAAGCATCAGAACCATTCAAGACAGTGGGGTCAGGATCCGCGCTTCCTGTGCCCTTGGAACGGAGGGAGGGGCTCACGGCTCAGCGCCAGCTGTGTGTCTGTGAATGTGGCTGCCCTCCAAGCCAGACCTTGCCCTCCATGATGCGAGGGAGCACGGCGGTCGGCTTCCTGCTTCTCTCTCTTGCTCCCCAATTTTGCCCAAGCGGTTAGTGGGAGGAAAAGCCCAGGCACTCCTGAACAGCCGTCCTGCACCCCCCAAACCACATTCACCCCACGGCAAACACACGCCGGCTTCCAGGTCTGTTTCAGCTCCCGTGTCACCGTCAACGGGCCATTAACTGCCCTCGGGTGCACGCAGTCTCGGGGGCACTGGGCAAACCCCAGGGGTTCTCAGCAGAGTGCGATAAGGCACGAGGAAGCAGAGAGGAGGCCCAGGGCCCCCAGCCCAGTCTGGACCAGGGGCTCCCACAAGCCACGGCCTGTTTGAATTGAGCGCACACAGGAAGTCAGGGCCTGGTAAGCTGGGGAGGGTAGCTCATCGGGCCCTGGGCCGGTTAACCTGAGTGTCGTGTGGGAAGGCAGGTCTGAGGCCCGTCATCGCCTGTCTTCACAAGGATGGAAGGCACGTTGTGACCCCGGGTATACATCTTAGCGTTTCCAGAATTATTTTGCAAACCCATCTTCCTCCCAGGTCAGCCTCCCCTCTGGGGGGAGGAGTAGAAGCAGTTTGCGATAACTCTTCCTGAACCAGAACTCGCTTGCCCCATCGTCACCAAAAAAAGTGTGCCAGATGGCCTGTGTCTGCAGACTCAGGGGTCCCGGCCGGGCCTGCAAACATGGGGGTGCCGGACCTGACCCTCGGCTGTCTCTGTGTTTGTTCTCACACTGGTTAACCATCCCGCGGGGTGAGGCTACCCGTACGATGCCTGCTCCCCAAATGCCAGCCGTGATGCTCATTGCCGTCACCCAAACGTCCGGCACTGGCTCTGCTCTTTTTCTTTGTCCTTCGTGGATCCCTTTTTAAGCCCCTACTTGTTAGGCATTTCCTGTGTGCAGGACAAGGCTCAGTGTCCGCACCTCTCTGGAAGTTAGGGCCTCTGGCCAAGGTGTGGGGGCAGAGGCGGTGGCGGAGCCCGCGCCCAGCCGAGTCCTCACCTAGCTCCAGCCGCCGCGGGGCGCTGCCCACCTGCTCTCCCAGGACACTCGCCGTTTCCTTCTAACCTTTCACCTGGGTGGAGGGTCTCGTCCCAAGTGCAGCGTTTCTCCCTGGAAGGGAAGGCAGTGCGGCTGTTGGCGCTGAGCTCTGCCAGCAGGGGAGACGGAGTGCCCGGCCCCGGAGGGTGCCCGGCCCCAGCAGCAGTAGAACTTGGTTTCCCCGGCTGGTCACAGGGGCTTGGAGGGGCTCCCCGGGTCCCTCCTCGCTGTATCAACACGGAAAGAGCAAACTCAACCGCCAGGGAAAGATCATTCCTTCATGAAATGACCAAGGGAAAAATTGGCCTCTTTCTGTTTGATGAAACTCTAAACACAGAGAACAAACTGAGGGTTGATTGGGGGGGGCACTTGGGGGATGGGCGCGGAGGAGGAGGAGGGCACTCGCTGGGGTGAGCACTGGGTGTTGTATGTAAGCGATGAGTCACGGAATCGACCCTCGAAACCGAGAGCACGCTGCATACGCTTGACCATAAATTATATACATACATTGTATATATGTATATATATGTAATTCTTGGTAACATTCGTAACATACTAACCCTAACATACCCGTGTTTGTATATATGCTGTAGCCTATGCATGTGATACAATTCAAACATGTTTCCCCCTCAGGCGTTTGAAATCTTTCCAGCACTTCTTAGGTAACAGTTTCTACCGTCTTCCCCCGCACCTGCGGTAGCATTTACACGGTGCTGTAGAAACTCTCAGGTTTGGGGGCCTCCAGGGGATGCTTTCCGCCGCCGCTGCCTCTCCGACACTTCCCAGGAGGCCTGGCCACCTTGCAGCGGAGCAAGCAGGGCACCGTCCCTACCGTCAGCTTTGAGGCCTCTGCCCAGGACAGGCCGGCCCGCCGATCACGCCTGCCCCACGCCGTGTCGCGCCCGGGGGCTGCTGCTCGGTTCACCCCGTCCCTCTCTTCTCTCCGCAGCGGTCCCGGTCTGCGTTCTCACTCAGCAGAGAAGATGCCCCGAAGACCGCGTCCCTGGAGGCTGCGTCGGGGCCGCCGGGGGGCCGGGCCCAGCCGCCGAGGGAGGAGGCGGCCTCGCCCGTCTGGAAGAGTGTGGACAGGCTGGACGACACAGGTGCGTGGCTTAAGCAGCACGGGGCTGGCCCGCGGATCTCCGAGGTGCCGTCCGGGGGCTTCCTGGCCGCCGAGTGGCCGCCCGGCTCCTCCTGCGCCGGCCCGAGTGGGCGTGTGCCCGTGTGGGGCGGCCGAGCCACCGAGTCCGAGGCCTCCGGCCCAGGGCGCACCTAGGACGTGGTCACGCTTTCCCCGCGGCCGTTTCCTGCGGGGACCGTGGGACCGGGGGCTCCTGGGCGGGGACTGCATGGCCACGCTTCAGCCCCTGTCGCACGTGGGCCGGGAGACCATGCCTCGCACAGGCCAGAAACGCTAACCCCCCCACCCGGCACGGCACCCCGGCGCTCCACAGGGTCTAGGTCCCCGCGTGGGCTGGTTGTCTGACACCTGACACATTAGGTGCTCTACGGGGAACCCAGACATTCGGGCGGCTCAACACAATGGTGTGATCTCACCACACACCGGCGCAGTGCAGTGAACCGGCTGCGGGAGGCCTTCGGAGGCCAGAGGCTCCAGCTTTGTGGCTCCGCTCTGCTCCGTGGCCTCTGGGTCTTCTGCTCGGTCCTTCACATGGGCCAGCGGATGGAGGAAGGGAGAACTCAGTGCCCCCGCTCCCCGACCGCCTCACAGGGAATGGCCCCGCTCCCTGACCGCCTCATAGAGAATGGTCCTCACCATTTTCATCCCCAGACCACAGGCGAGGACTGTCACCCAGCCCCGCATTGAGGCTCAAACACATCCCAACAGCGTAGCTCGGCCGTGAGAGGGGCTCTGAGGGATGGCTATCATCCCCGCCACACCTGAGGTCGGCATGCTGCCCATGCTTTCTGCTCCTTCTTCTAGAAGGTTCCCGTCCCTGCACAGAGCATGAACTTAACCTCACCAGAGACTCAACATCCATGACACACAGTCCCTCATAAACCCTCAAGTCACATAATCCTTCCCAGTGAAGAGGCTCAAAGTAGCTGAGTCACTTCCCCGAAGTCACGCCTCCAAAGGCTGTGAGGTGCTGGGAACCACGTGGGTAATAGGCGAGGGTCCTGGGCGCCTGGTCCTGGGCCCATGACTGACTGTCCAAGTCAAGTACTCACTTCACCCTGGCACGGGCCCCTTCTTTCCTCACCCGGATACACGTCTGGGAGCTGGGCGCACTGTCCTCACAGGAAGAAGCCACAAAAGGATCCTCAGCTCCTGTTATGTGTCGGGTGTGGAGTCCTTTTCTGAACAACCACCACAAAAATTGGCAGCAAAATAGTTGCCTTAGAAATATGCTTCTAAAGATTGTGCTATCGATTCTACTCTCTAAGGGAAAAATTGAACTGGCAGCTATTTAAACAAATTCCGGTGTTTGCCCAGGGCAAAGAACCGCCACCAATGCAGTGTTTTCTACAGTCGTTCTAGAACTTTTCCAAAACAGGCCGCTTCCATGTGCACCTTGTAGTAGAACCCATGGGTACAACCTGCAGAGACTTCAGTGAAACACATGAAATGTTCTTGCTTTCTGTATATGGTTTTGGTTTTATAAGTGCATTCTTCCGTTTAAGAATTTTTTTAATGTTTATTTATTTTTGAGAGGGAGATAGACAGAGGTGAGCAGGGGAGGGTCAGAGAGAGAGATGGAGACACAGAATCTGAAGCAGGCTCCAGGCCCTGAGCTGTCAGCACAGAGCCCAACGTGGGGCTCGAACCCACGAACCATGAGATCATGACCTGAGCCGAAGTTAGACGCTTAACCGACTGAGCCACTCAGGTACCTCCCACATCCTTCCATTTTAAGTAAGCTTTTCTTTCCCTTCCTCCTGCTCCCCAGCATATCTGTTCATTCATTCATATTCTTTCCTTCATTATCTCTCACCAGGGACTGAAAGTTTCCACATAGAAGGGACTCTAAAAATTCCACAAGGCATATGAGGATGTCATATAATAGATCTTCAATAAACAGTCATAACTACTTTTTAAAATCCTCTACATTGTACAGGGTCCATCTGCAGGCACTATTTCATTCACTCCCCCAGGGTCATTATCTTGTGAGGGACAGTGAGGGTGAACGGCTTGTTCGAGATCTCACAGCTAATGTGGCCAAACCCACACACCACGGCCTCAGCTTTGCAGGCTCTTTCAACGACTGCATGATAATAAGTGTCCCCCTCCCGTGCTCCATAAAACCAAACAGATAACAGCAACAACAAAGAGCCTTTCAAAATCCACACGTAACACACAGATACATTAGAAGATACTCTGAAAACTTCTGGCAAAGACTCCGTTTCATGAAATAGTTGCCTGCTGAATTATGACATTCCAAATAAATTTGGAAAATATTTGAATTTTCAAAATGTGACTTTTTTTTACCTAATTTTCTGTAAAATAAAGCACCCATACTGTAATTTATCAGTTGTATGTAAACAAAATTTAGGGCCGCCTGGGTGGCTCAGTCAGTTAAATGTCTGACTTCGGCTCAGGTCATGATCTCACAGTTCATGGGTTCGAGCCCCGCATCAGGCTCTTGCTGGACAGCTCAGAGCCTGGAGCTGCTTCCGATTCTGTGTCTTCTCCTCTCTCTCTCTGCCCCTCCCCTGCTTGTGCTCTGTGTTTTTCTCTCTTAACAATGAATAAACGTTAAAAAATTTAAAAACATAATTTAGTTCAACAATATCACACACAAGATTTCATACTCAAAAAATCCATGCATCCCTCAGGATGGAGATTTAAAATTCCAAACACAGAAAGCACTTATGTAGAAAACTGCTGGGTTTTCTGCGGAATGTTCAGCCTTGACATGCAGAGGTGTCCAGGCAACCCCAGAGCCGTTGAGGGACGTCTGATATGTCTAGCGGGAAGTAGATTGTCCCCAGGGGCATTGCCCCATCTCAGCAGAGCAGAAGTGGAGACCAGCGGAGACCCAGAGGTGGAGGGCATCGGAGGTTAATGTCCACGGGGCTATTTTCAGCATTTCTGTTTGTGCCTCAGGGACAGGTTGCCTCCAGAGCGTACTAATCCACGGTTGGGGTCAGCCGTAGGGGTGCCGTGGGCTGAGTAAACCACAGCTGGTCCACTTTGAGCCGTGGCAGTGCTGACAGAGTCTGTGGGGTCTCTCTTAACACATTTTCCGCTTCTCGGCCTTGACCGATCGTCCTCTGTACGCACGGCGTGTGATTGGTGCTGGGAAACAATGGCCAGGGGACGGCCCCTGCTCTCGGGTCGCTGCCTGGCGATGTGGGGAGAGGACGGAGGGGCACAGGATGCCCAGTGTGCATTCCCGGAGGACTAAGCGAATGTGGTCCCGGAGCCCAGGCGCGGCTTTGGGGGCTCCAGCCACGCAGCCCACAGCCAGGTTTTCCTAGGGTTGGGCATTCAGGGGCCGGCTGTGCTGTCGCCGAGATAAAAGCTGGTCACCTTCCAGCTTCCTCAGAGGAACGCGGGAAATGGGATTGTAAAAGGCAGAAGAGAGGAGCCAGCAGCCTGCTACAGGGTGGGCGTTGAGGGCAGGCACGTGGGCACGGGGTGGGCATTGAGGAGGGGTGGGCATGATCACGGGGTGGGCGTTGAGGAGGGGTGGGCCTGGTCACAGGGTGGACGTTGAGGGCACGCGTGGCCACGGGGTGGGCTTGAGGGGTGGGCATGGCCACGGGGTGGATATTGAGGGTGGGCGTGTGGCCACAGAGCCTGACACAGCGGCCTTCTCAGGGCTCTCTCTGTCAGGCCCCAGGAGAGGCTGCAGGCGGCAGGGCTCCCTGACTGGCACTAGGGCCGTCTTGCGCCTGCAGCCTGTGGGTGCCCGTGTTCCCTAACAAGTCGTCTATACAAGCCCAAGACAGGTTCCAGAACTGCTCGGGGCCTGGAGGTGGGGCAGCCAAGAAGACACAACCTGTGGTCGGGGTTGAGGCAGGGCAGGGGTGAGGGGCGGACATCCCAGGAAACAAACTCCAGTGTAGTTGCAGATGGGCGTCATCTCATTTAATCCGCACACCCAGCGGCGAGCTATGAGCTGCAGCAAGGCTGAGAGGCTCTCCGCGCTTTCTGCCCAGGCCCCCTGACTCCACGGCCTCCGCTCTTCCCTCTGCGCCAGAGCGGCCTGGAGAGGCAGCAGGTGCAGCCCCAGCCGCAGGGACCGCAGGGAGGAGGGCGCGGTCATGGTCAGGGGCGCGGTCAAGGTCGGGGGCGCGATCCGCCAGGTCACAGATGGGGTCATGGAATCAGCGGGACAGGCTGCCACCCAAGCAGGCTCGTGGGAGAGGAGGGTCTGGGATGGGGGAGGGGTCAGGAAGGGGAGGGCCAGGGAGGAGTCGGGGAAGGGGGAGGGCCTGGGAGGAGCCAGGGAAGGGGAGGGGCCTCGGGAGGGGAGGGGCCTGAGGGGGAGGGGCCCGGGAGGGGGCGGGGGCCTGTGAGGGAGGGGTCCGAGGAGGGAGGCCCGGAGGGGCGGGGCCTCGGGAGGGGCCTCGGGAGGGGAGGGGCCCGAGGGGGAGGGGCCCGGGGAGGGGCGGGGCCTCCTCGGGAGGGGAGGGGCCCGGGAGGGGAGGGGCCCGGGAGGGGAGGGGTCCGAGGAGGGACCTGGGGAGGGGGCGGGGCCCGGGAGGGGCGGGGCCCGGGAGGGGGCGGGGCCGGGGGAGGGGGGAGGGACCTTGCAGGGATGAGAACTGCTCTAGGAAAAGGAGGGCGCAGGAGATGAGGTTCTTGAGGGGTCCCCGCAGCTCTGCCACGTGGAGACGGTGGGGGTGGCCCCCAAAGATGGAGGGAGCAGCCAGAGACAGGCAGGACCCAGGCCCCGGTCCCCGCCGGACCGGAGTCCTCCCGGCGGGGAGCCCCGCCCGCGCGCAGGTCCCGGCCCAGCAGAGCGTGCAAGCTCGGGTCCAGAGCCCCGGGACGGGACCGGCGCCCCATCCCCAGGGGGCCCAGGAGGGCTCCTCAGGGAGGACGGCGCCTGCCGGCCATTGCTGTGCCCGAGGCCCGAGGGCCCCGCCAGGTGCCGATGGCTGAGGGGGACCAGGTGGTCGTCCTCACTCCCGGGCACACGGGCAGGACACGCTGTCTTCGGCAAAAGTAAAACGAAGCAGCTGTCAGCCCCTGGCGTGCAGGTCCGCCCCTGGGGGCCCGGCCACCGGCCTCTCAGATTCGCTGAGCAGAACTGAGCCCCGTCGAGGGCCGGTCCAGACCGTGACCCCGAACTGCGGACCCCTTCCCTGAACAGGGCCTCCCCACTGACCGAGGGCTCCCACGCCCCGGTCTCCAGGGCTGCTTTGGAGAGGATGCCCCGCACCCCGACTCCACCCGTTACAGGCTCTGTGCCCTTTGACAAGTTACGTGACTCTGCTCACCTTCGTTCCCCTTCTTTAACATAAGATTGGAAACACCAGCTTCTTTCTCCCTCAGATCCCTTCCAGAATGAGCTGTGTGCCTCGAGTTGAAAATAAACTTACATGCTGAGCAGAAACAAGCGCTCGCTCCTCCACGACTCACACAGAACTCCTCCGGCACCAGATGTGTGGGGTTTTCCCTTATCAACCGACTCTCTGGCAGCGGCTGGGTGTCCTGCAATTCCACGCTGGCCCCGGCTCCCTGGAGCGAGCTCCAGGCCCCAGGGTCAAGGGCTCAGGACTGCGTGCCTTCGGATACTAGTTCCAAGTCCCAAGTCATTCACTTTTGACGAACTGGCTATACTCAGGGTCCCCACGACCCCCTCCTGAGGTTCAATAATTTGCTGGAGCAGCTCAGTTCACAGAATTCAGGGAGATCCTTAGGTTCACCAGTTCATTATGTGATAAAGGAAACAGATGAACAACCGGGTGAATAGGTACATAGGCTGAGGCCGTGGAGGGTCCTGAGCACCGAGGAGTCAGGCTGTGCCACTCTAGGCACATGGTCATGCCTCCCGGGAAGCTCTCAAACCCCATACTTCAGGGACTCTTACGGAGCCCCCATCACATAGGCACAATTATTAACTCATTTCCCAGCTCCTCTTCTTCTCTAGAGGATGGGGGAGGGGCTGAAAGTCCTAAGTTTCTAATCATGGCTTGGTTTTTCTGGTGGCCAGTCCCATCCTGGAGTCCCCCAGAGTCACATAAAAAAAAATGTTCCTATCACCCAGGAAATTCCAAGGGACTTAATTTAGGAGCCTTGTGTCAGGAGCTAGGGTCAGAGACCAAATACCAGCAGGTGCCCAGGACAGAGTCTGTGTGTGTGTGTGTGTGTGTGTGTGCGCGCGCGTGCACCAAGGGTAGGCAGGCTGCGTTAACCTTGAGGGAGGCCGGGGAGGGTGATGGAGTCGTCTCCCATGCAGCCAGGGGAAACCATGGCCCAAGGTCAGGCAGCCAGACCCGGGGTTGCCCGCAGCCCTCCCTTCACCCCTTCTGTGCCCCGCCAGCCGAGGGCAGGGGAGGGGCCGTGCCGAGGAGAGAGGTGACCATCTACCTGGGTAGATGTGCAGCAGGAGCCCAATCTCCGAGTGCCTCCTGTCTGTGGGGCAGCAGGACCTGCAAGGCCTCAGGGACTTCCCAGGGACCGTCACCTCCGCCTGCGGAGGAGGTGTGCCCTGGAGGACTTCCTGGAGGCCGCTGCTCCTCGCAGGCTGGTCGTGGGGAAGACAGACCGCGGCCTCGCCTTGCTGTGGGGTACTAACCCTCTCTGCCTCCCCTCTCCTCCCACCCACAGGCCTGGCCGCCGTTTTGCAGAGCCCCGACGGGAACTGGGTGGCCCTGGGAGACGGCGCTGGGCCACTCCCCCGCCTGCTGGCCAAACCGAAGAGTGGCGCGTTCCAGGCCCTGGAAGCAGCCTCCGGCGCGGCCTCTGCCTACGAGGAGATGGGCTCCGACAGCGAGGAGGACTTTGACTGGAGCGAGGCCTTGAGCACACTGTGCCCGCGGCCCCGGGGCCCGGCCAGCAACCCCCAGCCGCAGCCCACACAGGCCCAGGGTGCGGACCAAGGCCCCTCGGCCACCTCGGCCTCCTCGGGGCTCTCCCCCAACCCCGAGGCCATGTGCTCTGACTCGGAGACCTCCTCAGCGGGCTCCTGGCGGGAAGCTGGGCGCCAGGCCAGGCTGTCGTGGCTGCAGAGGAAGGCCCCTGGGGACCCCGCCGTGGAGAAGATGCGCCTGCAAGGAGAGCTGGACGTGAACTTCAACCCCCAGGCGGCCAGCAGGGAGACCTCGGACAGCAGTGAGCCCGAGGGGGTGCCCCCGGCTGCCGACCGGAAGGCCAGGAGGGGCAGAAGGGCCCGTGTGGGCTCGGAAGAGCCAAGCGAGGAATTGTCTTCTCCCAACGCCCATTGCCAAGGGCTGGCTGCGCATCAGGTAATAAAACCGGGCGCGTGCGGGCGCACGCACACACTTCTCGGCAAGGTGTGCCCACTCTACCCTCCTGGTGCAGAAAGACCTGGGTTTAGATTTCACGGACCCGGATTCTCGCCTTGGTTTGCTGCTAGGTAGTGGTCTAGACAGCCCAAGTCACCTCTCTGGGGCTCACGGCCTCCTCTCTGGAGATGAGCGCTTACAGGTCAAAGTGGGCTTGCAGTGATGCCCCAGGAACAAGTCAGGAATGCAGAGTCTCAGGCCCCACCCCCCTCAACCCTGGGCCTGCGGTCCAAGGGGTGTGCGGATCCAGTTCTCCTGGTGATTCAGCGTGAGGGCCACGAGCTTGGGGTCTAGAGTCAGGCGGCCTGGCTTCAAATCCAGCTGTTGACCTTGGGCGAGGGCTCAGGTCCTTCCTCTGTAAATGTAGATGATGTTATAGCCCATTTTCAAAGAACAGTTGTGATGTGTGCGTGAGGTAAGGTGCATAAGGAACTAAAGCTCCATCCTAGGCATGGTATGGGGTTCATGAGATGTGGTTTCAGTAGGGTAACTGAGGGCGCAGTTTACTCACATTCTGCGGTTCTTCCGTCCACCTCACACCCCCGGCCGGGCTCCTCAGAGGCTTGTCAGCACAGGTAAGTTCATGAGCCTCCTTTGAGACTGTGTGAGGTATGGCTCTCTTCATAGAAAAATGCACCCGTACGCACACACACAAATATACACACACACAAGTGTACACACAAATACACACACACAAATATAAACACATATACACACACATACACAAATATACACACAAATACACACACATGAATACACACACACACAAATATACACTCAAATACAAACACACATATGCACACAAATACACACATACACATACATATACACAAATACACAAATATACACATATATACACACAAATACACACATACACATACGCAAATATACACATATACACACACAAATACACACACATATATACACAAATACACATACACACACAAATACACACAAATATTCATACAGATACATATACACACGCATACACACACACGCATACACACATGCACTCACATCACTTCACTTACAACCTCAGGTAGTTCGTGGACCCCCAGCCAGACTGATTTGTATTCTCTAAACACACCCTGCTTGCTCACACCTCTGTGCCGTGACCACGCCGCGCCCTTCCCCTGCCCTGCCTCTTCCCGGTGAAGCACATCCCGGCCAGCTGAATGCAGAACTCATTGTGGAGCCCACGCTAAACTCAGTATTTTCTAAACTTGAAAGTTTAGAAATTCTCCAGTGCAGCCTGGAGAATTTAAATGGCCTCGTGTGAGCAGAGGATTGCGTTTGAAACTGAGAGTCTAGTGGAAGAATCTAGATCGTTGCCCCTGCCTTCTGCAGGCACACATCACCGTCAGCCTGACGTTCTATGCTCCTGGAGAAGCATCCCCTCATGGGACCTCGCTGCATGCCCGGTGGTACTCAGACCCCAGCCCTGCGTTCCTAGCTCGGGTCTGACCAGATGCAGGCTCTGAGTCGCGGATTTGGATGTAGGGTTGGGGGGAGGAGATCACGGGAACCCCAAGAGTGAGCCGGGGTGTCGGGAAAGGCCTCTTGGGGAGCAATGTGGAGAAGTGGGGCTGAAGGCCCCAGCAGGGACGACCGAGAAGCCACGTGGGGCGCCCCTCCCATGCCAGGAACATTTATCCACAGCCCCCCACGCCCCATTGTAGAGAGCGGCCCCACCCAAGAGAGCATTAACTCCACACACAACCCGTTTGCAGAGACATCCTTCCGGCAGAGGAGAGGGAGGCCCAGGCCTGAGCAGGGAAACCGTCAGTGGGCCACGGACTACCCCTCGGGACCTCAGGCGACTCAGCTAGCTCGAGGGGACACAGGCTGGGCCACCACCCGGGCCTGCGACCGTGCCGTCTTGGGAATATGGGCCAGACCCCTGCTCCCCAGGCCCCGTGAGGATCGCTGAACCTGGTCACAGAACCTGGGCCGGTCCTGCCTGAGCGCTAATGGGTTGCCTAGGAAACACCCTTTCTTTGCTCCGAGGTCCCGCTTGCCCCTCTGTAAAACAGGACCCCGTACAGATCTGCGAGTGGGACTGTTGTGATCAGAGGCTAGACCCAGTTCTGTGGACGGTGAACCGTTGGGACCTGGCTCAGGTGGTGTCACGGTGTGACAGAGCCTTTGGCTGGCGCGCCTGAGGGGTATTCTAGACTCACGCGCCCGCACGCAATGCAATGCGATGTAGCCGCAGCGTCTGGCTGCGTGAGCTTCCTGTTTATCCTGAAGTGGCTCGAAAGTTGTCGTCTGGGGGCAGGTGAGCGCTGGGACCCGCATGACTTCGGCCTGCCTGCAGTGTCCCGCCCTCCCCAGTAGGTGGCAGTGGGGTTGCACCGACAGACTTCAAACCCGGCCCTCCTAAGGCGTCTTCCTCTTTCCTGGGGCAACTCTCTTCTCTCTTCCCCAAAAAAAAAAAATTTAAAAATTAATTAATTAAACACACACACACACACACTTCCAACCTGAGGGTTGCGTGGGTTTTTTTGAAAAAAGTATGAATCTTTTGTACATATGTATGTACATATGTATATATGTATGTATAGGATTTTTAACTGTTTGCATGCTTTTTACCTATGCAAACTTATACTTAATACGAATAAACGAATATCACGTAAAACCTGTGAGCGTACACATGCGGTGCCCTTGACCGCAGCCAAGCCCCTGCCGTGTCCCGCAGAATAACTGAACCTAAGTGTGTGCATCAGCACACACGTAGCACGGTTAGGAATACAGTGTGGAAAGGAATCTGGATTTCAGCAAAGGCGGCCTTTCCTCTCCACGCCCCCGTCTCCTGCTGTCACAGAGACAGAAACGTCAGCGCACATCCCCGGGCAGGGCCTGGTGGGCAGCCTGGGGGAGGCAGCAGTGTGTCCGGTGTGCGAGCGGGAAGTGTGCGCTTCCTGTAGCGAATTTTAAAACAATAATAAGTTCAGTAAAAGTCAGCCTTTTTATTTCCACCGTGCACCACACCGGCCAGTTCCGAGCAGTGCACGTTATGGTTAGGCCTTCAGGGCCTCTGCTCTCTGCTTTTCCGGATGGTACGTGGTAAGTTCTCACCTTATTTTTTTCACGTTAAGCATTTGTCACAAAATCATTCTTAAACAATTCATCCTGTATCTGCTGGCCTCAGGTGCCCCCTTCAACATACATTAACCTTCTTTTATTTCCACGAGCCTGGTTTCCTTATGCTCTGTTTTCTTCCACTGACGCGGAGGGTCCCATTCATGTACAAATGCAACTTTATTTTAGCTGTAATCACTTCATAATGTACTTTGTATCTGGTACATGATTTCCCTCCCTGGTGTTTTTTGTTGAGGATATTTTATTAAGTGTCTCAACTTGTCTCTATCCTTTACTCACATAAATGATTTTCTTAATTTATTATAGTTTATTGTCAAGTTGGTTTCCATATAACACCCAGTGCTCATCCCCACAAGTGCCTCCTCCATGCCCATCACCCCCTTTCCCCTCCCCCTCCCCCCCACCTGCATCAGCCCTCACTTTGTTCTCAGTATTTAAGAGTCTCTTAATCGTTTGCCTCCCTCTCCTTAACTATTTTTCCCCTTCCTCTCCCTGTTAAGTTCCTCCTAATCCTCCTATACGTGCAAACATATGGTGTCTGTCCTCTGCTGACTTATTTCGCTCAGCATAACACCCTCAAGGTCCATCCATGTTGCTACACATGGCCAGATTTCATTCTTTCTCACTGCCATGGAGTATTCCATCGTATAGATAAACCACATCTTCTTGATCCATTCGTCCGTTGGTGGACACTTAGGCTCTTTCCATGATTTGGTTATTGTTGAAAGTGCTGCTGTGAACATTGGGTTACATCACATAAATGGTTTCTTACAATCTTCTCTTCAAGTTGAAGAAAATTCCAGGTTTTGATTCGATTGCTCCAAATGCATTTATCTCTTTGGGGAAAATGTGTGTCTGCATATGACTGACGCTCTCCTCCATCGGTGCCCTTCGCGTCTTCACTCACTCACTCTCTGTCAAGTTTTAGAGTTTTTTTCCAAAGCCCTCCTCTTTTTGTGAAGAAGTTCTTAAGTATGTCATACATTTTATTGACATTGTGGGTAAGATCTCTTTTTTATAGGTTTATTTATTTTTAGAGACAGAGCATGAGTAGGGAGAGGCAGAGAGAGAGGGGGACACAGAACCTGAAGCAGCTCCAGGCTCTAAACTGTCAGCCCAGAGCCCGATGCAGGACTCGAACTCAGGACCCCTGAGCTGAAGTCGGACGCTTAAGCGACTAAGCCACTCGGGCTCCCTTAAGATCTCTCTTTTATCCATTCCCTATTCTAATTGATTTCCATTGGTGTATAGAACACTATTGATTTTATGTTTATAATTTTATAACTTAGCTCTAATAAATTCTTAGTCCCAATAGTCTTTCACATGATTCTTTCAGCTGTTCCTGGTAGATCATCATCTTGTCCACAAGGAAGGACATTTTTTATGGTTTTCTTCACGCTTTACACTTACTTCTCTTGCTCGTATGATGCCCGGCGACCATCTGTGTGCTACACTATGAAGCAGTCGTGACAGCCAGCATTTGGTGTCTGCCTTGCTCTGGTCCTTGGTCACCTGCTTCCGGTGGTGACTCCTTATGTTTAGTAGGTCTGGTTTAGTATGTTACCTCCTGTACCTTTAGTAGACATTCCAGAGCAAAGAACCATCTATTTCTGATTCCCTAAGTGATGTAAATCAGGGATGTGAGCTTTATCAACTGCTTCCTGCCATCTCTCAAAATGATCCTATGGTTTTTCTTCTGTTGATGTTTGTAAATCACATTAGTAGATTGCTTCATCCTAAACGTCTTTTCATTTGCTGCCTAAATCTTCCTGGATCCTGATTCCTTTCTGCAAAAGCTAGTTTCTATTTGCAGGTTTCCATTTTCATGCCATCTTGTTCAGCTTTGCTATCAAGTTATACTAATGACTTGGCAAGGATTCTCTGTTGTTTACTCTTTTCTAGAACACTTTATATGTCATGGTAATTTTCTAAAAGTTTGAAAGAATTCACCTACAAAGCTATCCAGGTATGCCCCACTGAGAGGCAGCTTTAGAGGTGAATTTTATGTGAAATATTTTATATATTTGAATAGGTAGAAAATATATATTGGAAATAAATCAGAAAACAAGAAAGTAAAATGAAAATGATATTAATTGCTATAAAAGCGCAAACAAAAAAACTTTTGAGATCAATTAATGAAATGATAATCTGGCTCACATACGTATGTGTATATATGTGTGTGTGTATTCATTATATATAATGTAATATATAGTGTGTGTATACAAGGATACATGTACATGTACATAATTTCCTCAAGTGCAGCTTTGTTCATGTTCCATAGGCAATGTAGTGAACCCGTTATCAAAATTTTGTAAGTAAATTATCATTTCCAACGTGAATCTTTTTAATCAAAATTAAGAGGTGCTCAGAAAAGTAGATAACTTTCTGGTTTGTTTTGCTTTGTTTTTGTTGCCAATTTTTAGTGTTACAGCATTGTGAGCAATAAATACGGCTTACGTCATTTTGCCGTTGGGATTTCCTTGGTGACCCAGCACGTGGCCAGTTTTTGTGACTGTTTCATATGTGTGTTTGAAAAGAACACACATTCTCTGTTGAGTTCAGACTCCACGTACACTCGCACAGTGTTGTGCACGTCAGCGGGGTAGACAAGGTCCTGCCTCAGAAGCTCATGTTCCTTTGCCTTCGTGTCCGTCAGGCTTCATTCCCCTAACTCCCCACTCTTTTCTAAGGCTGTCGTCCTGCTTCTGTGGTTTTCTTTCTGTCTCTTCGGACTCCGGCGACTTCCTGGAAGACAGGGTAGCATATGCGGGAGGCCCCACTCCCTGCGGGACCCCAGCCCTCGCCAGCCCCGATCAGCACGTAGGGAGAGCCAGCTGGGGGCAGGGGTCCTGTCCCACATCCTCTCACTGCATCCCCAGCCTCACCTCACTTGTGCCTCTGCACCGGGAGTCGCTCCGTTCTCCGTTACCGTAGACTGCTAGGTGCATTCCCCGACCTCCAGAACCCCAACCCCCGATGTCCGCCGATGGATGAGATCGCGCGTCAGAATCACTTTCCCTCCAAAGCCCTGCAACAGGCATTTCACCATCTCTTGACTTGGAGTGAATTGACACCTGAATATGCCCTAATTCTTTCCTTTACATGCAGTGGTTTTCTCTTCTCTTAGACCATTTGTTTGATTTGCCATAATCTTTAAAGAGCAAACATTTTGCCAAATGGTAGTGTGTTCTCATTTCATGCTATTGGACATAATACAAGGAGCTCTTTTCTGCACACTTAGGTATTTTTCCAACCCTAATGTTTTCTTCTGTCATTTTGACTCTTCCTTCTTCCAGGCCACCCGTAAATCTTATGCTGGATCTTGGTTCTCTGTCTTCCATGTCTGCAGTCTTCTCTTATTGTTTTCCCCTTCTCCTGCTGATCTTGTTCCCAGCCTCTGGAATACCTGCCCAAATTTGTCCTCACATCAGTCATTTGTGTTCCCAGGATTAACTCTCCTGTTACCATTGTCAGATGTGAGTTCTAATCCTGATGCCACGCTTGCAGTCTTTCTGGATCTTTTGTATCAGCAGTCTCCCCATTTTATCTCATGCAACAGCCTTGCCTTTTAGTCTGAGTATTTGGCCCTCATAACTTTCTATACCTCTTCATTGAGACTGTGTATTATTAGGCCTGAATGAAAACACAAAACCACTATTGGACATTGTGTCCTACTTGTTAGTAAAATTTATGTGATGCCTTTGTCAAGCTAGCTTTTGTTTCCTTTGCTCTGCAGTATTTTTCCTTAAGTTCCATGTTAACTTTTTTCTATTAGTCATGGTTAAATGAGAATAATGCTTCTCCACCCCAGTGTTTACCAGTATCTAGCATGCTCAAACCACTTCCCCTCTGCCAGCGTAAGATAGGACCTTTCTCTCACTCTCATTGTCTTGCTTTATGTTCTTTGAACAAATGGCTAGGAGCCTACAGTATGTATACGTATGTTGAATGAGTGGATGGATGGAAAAGAACAATAATCATTCCATGTTTCTACATGGTTTTATAGTCTCTGCCCTGGGTGCTTTGTATTTCCTGATCATACCTCCTAGGAGGCAGTATGGTACCATGGTGAGTTCTTTCCTCTGCCCACATGAATGTTTGGGGGCAGATACTTTCTAAGTAGTTATAAAACAAGAAGGAAGTAAGAGGGCTAGAAGTAGGGCTTATCTCTGGGTGTTTCAAATGGCCCAACACCACAACAAAGGGCTCGAATAATGTGCTTTTGTTGGTTTGGTGAATGTTTTATCTTACTACTTTATTTTGTTTTATTTTATTTTATTTATTTTATTTTATTTTATTTTTTTATTTTATTTATTGAGAGCATTTATCTTAAACTCTGAAGCAGGGCTTGAGATGGGGAGGGCATGAGGGGAGGACCAGCAATTATCCTGACCACCTGGGATACGAGAGTGGACAGGTCCCCACAGACTTTTTTTTTCTTTTCAGTTCCTTTCCCCGGGCTTTGTGCTTAGTGAAAATTGTTCCCATCCATTTACTAGTAACAAGCTGCCTTCCATTCCTCTTTGGTTATGTAAGTTTTCACCTTTATCTGTATCTTCCTCATAGTTCTGATGGAAACTTTGGAGAGGTTGTAGAATGGCGTTTGCCACATGCCATTTTAAAATGGAAACCAGCTAATTAATTTTTCGTTGATTGAGACATCAGGGCTGCAGGGGGCTGCTATTTTCAGTTTCCTCTGGCGTTTCACTTTGTGTCGTGCTCATTAGTGGAAGTTGGTTCCTTGGGGGAAATCTGCCCCCTTGTCTAGCATGCTGGATCCCAATTATTCTTAAAAGACATTTTAAGAATCTTGCCACATCCAGAAGCCAGTCATTCTTTATAACCAACAGTCAGTAAATATTCTTTTATGTTGTGCCTTGCTACAGAAAGAACTTTAAGTGGTTTATATCAATGTAAACACAAGAGAATAAAATGAAAATATAAGAAAAGTAGGGCAAAGGGGAAATCAGGATAGGAAAAACAAATGAAGCCAGGAGGCATGTTAGTTCCCAGTATGGATGCAGTGAGGTCCTAATCACCGGCCAGCAGTCCCAAAAATTTGGCTCTGAGCTTTCCAGAAGACAATAGGAAGAGAATGATGTGAGCAGCTTGCTGAGTCATGGAAACCATATTAGAACAGCGAATCCATTCCTGAAAGCTGCTCCTGGGGCCGAGATCCCTGGGAATTTATCCCCTGGGTCCCCATGGAGAGAACGCGGAACGCGTCAGCCTCCGCTGTAAATGCTCCGAACAGGCGCACACGTTGTCACTGAGCGTGGATCAGTGCGTCACCACGGCACAGTCCCGTCAAGTCCGTCTGTCAGGGGCCAAATACACCGACCTCTGCTGGTCCAGGTTCCTCGGGATTCAGCCTGGGGTACGTGGAGGAGTGGGTGTCTGCCTCCCCACGGCCTGGCTCGTGAGTGTCTTAAGTTCCGAATCCAAGGGGACGCTCTCGGACAAGTGCTGGCGAGACCACGGGTTTGGGGGGTATTGTGACAGCCCCTGCACCCCCAGAGCACCGAGGCAGCCAACAGGTGCGCCTCCCTCTGAGTGCGCCGAGGGAGCATCCCCCACGCAAGCCCTTCGATCTGCTCCGGTTGAATTTGAATTTCCTCCGGTACACAGACCGAAGAGTGGTAACCCCCACACCCTGCACCCAGTTCTTCACCACCAATATTCTTTTGTTTTTTTAATATTTTATTTTTTGTAAGTAGGCTCCACACCCAGCTGGTGTGGGCTCAACCCCAGATCAAGAGTTGCACACTCTACCAACCAAGCCAGCCAGGCACCCCCTCCCCATTGGTTTTCAGATGTTCTAAGGCAGGGAATTTTGCCTGAAATGCAAACTTAAGGAGAAGATAATATGTAATATGACTGAAAGCAGAATGGCTCTGAGATAGGGCTGCCCTCTGCCCTTGCCCCTTACTCCCGCCTACACCACAGCCTAAGCACAAATAATCACCAGGAAACAGTTTTGAGTGGGTGTGACCAATACCCCCTCAACTGAAGAAAAAGCTTAAGTCGGGTATCTGTCAAGTGATGACTGCTGGGTGTGCTCTCCAGGGCAGCCTCACTGCAGAGAATAGGTCTAGAAAACAAAGAGAGACTCTTGCTGAATAATGGTAATTCTTTTTTTTTTTTTAATTTATTTATTGTTGAGGGACAGAGAGAAACAGAGCATGAGCAGGGGAGGGGCAGAGAGAGGGAGACACAGAATCTGAAACAGGCCGCAGGCTCTGAACCTGACTTGGGGCTCAAACTCACAAACCGTAAGATCATGACCGGAGCTGAAGTCAGATGCTCAACCGACTGAGCCACCCAGGTGCCCCTAATGGTGATTCTTAAATACGATCGTGTCATAGGCTCTATTGAGAACGTGATGAAAATGAGCTTTTCTCCCCATTGCCTATGTTACATGGGGCAGCGGCGGGCCGGCGGGGGTGGGGGGCAGTGGTGCATAAACACAGTCCCTCAAAGGTTTACACTCAATGTCAAAGAGGTTTTGGAGCAGGAGCTTCTCGGAGGCTCCACAGACTGGGTTAGAAGTCCTGCTGGGTAGGATTTTTAATCAGGAGTCCTGATTTATTGGACATTAAGGATCATCCACCAAAAATAATGACATTAGTTTTGCAATAAAGTAAATTATAGTCTTTATTTGGGGCAGATATTAAATACCAGGGCTAATTATCGGTTAAGACCTTTCCTTCTTTGCACAATCAAACCTCTTTAACTCCTCAGAGAAAATGTTGAGCTCTCCATTCCGGATGGCCTGGACCTGAACCTAGCTCACTCAAAATCGATAGCAAGTCTTAGACACCAATGAAAAGAAGGGGATCTGGAACATACCTCAGCTGCTGGGCCCCAGTCCCTGCCCTGAATGTCCTCACTTTTGGGAGAACTTTCCTAATGATTCTGACTTGCATGTGGGCATTCAGGTCCAAGTCTAAATGGCCATCAAAATCCAGAGGTCACATAACTTAAGTCTCCACTCAATTCCAATGCAGAGGCCAAGAAAAAAAAAAAAAAAAACAGATGAAATCCACTGTTAATGACGCTTTATTCCTACCAGGTTTCTCTACAAAGAGATAAACCAGTCGTGGTCAGAATGAAAATAATTGTGTCTCAAATGCCTGTTCTTTGAGTAAATATTGACCTGAGAGGCCCAGGCTAGTGATTTCCTAGCTACTTCATATGGGACTGCCATAACGGGACTTATTCTGGTGAATAAGTACCTGCCCTTTCAGCAGACAGCATAGTCTAATTCTGTCAGAGAGGAGAGTATAAGGAGAGGAACACGGATGAGCGGCAGAGCCCGTCAGTCGGGGAATGATTTTTTGTTCTGGGAGAGAGAGATGTGCCCCAGATTAGATTAAGGTCTAATTCATTTGGGTTTTTTGGTTTGTTTTTTTTTTGTTTATTTTTATTTATTTATTTATTTTTTTTGAGAAAGAGAGTGTGAGTGCGAGAGGGGCAGAGAGAGAGGGAGACAGAATCTGAGGCAGGCTCCAGGCTCCGAGCTGTTAGCACAAAGCCCGACGTGGGGCTCGAACCCATCAACCATTAGATCATGACCTGAGCCAAAGTCAGACAACCGACTGAGCCACCCAGGTGCCCCTTGTTCATTTGTTTTTAAATCGTTTTTGTAACATTTAAGACTCAGAAAACAGCCTGGGATCCACACAGGACAATGGATGTGTCATTGTAACAGCTAAAATTAAACCTTCCAGATCGGTATCTAGGTGCTAAGTTTTCACAACCTCCTTTAGCAAATGCATCCGCAACAGCTGGCGCCCACATCTGCCTTCCGGACGGTTCCGCCGGCCAAACCCAGGTCCTTCCATGTGAAGGAGTTCTCGCCGAGGCAGAAAGAAAGAGATTTTCGTGTTCAATTTGATAAGTTTACAGGTGACTCATTCCCATTTTCACCATGTTAGTTGGCCCAGGGTTTGGTGTGTATCTGTGTATGTGTCCTTATCACAGCAGGTAGGAGACAAATAAATGCCACAGTCACCGGGGCACAGCGTGTGACTAAAACTGGATTTGGGCTGGTGACGATACTTGGGGAGAGGACACACCTCTGCCTTACGGCACCAGAGACGAAATTGTCTCAGAAGACACAGGTCAGCGGGGGAGCCAGTCCCGAGGCTCATTCTCTCTTCTCCGGCTTCGGGACAGCTCTGCCAAGCGATCTGCGAGTAAAACCGCGTGCTTTGCCACACACAGTGGTCCCAGGGCGGGGGCACCATAGTCAGGCCCCTTCTCTGAAGTTCACTAAAATGCCTAAAAGCAAGCTGCAGACACTGCTGTTTTAGGTCAGGTGCGGTATTTTTCCCCAGCGGGAACACGGAACCGTGAGGACCCTAGGATACGCTCAACCAAGGCTGATACGGAACGTGTGAACGTGATCCTTGAGCCGGGCTTTTGTTCAGAGGTGGAGAAAACGCTGAGTCTCCCACCGCTCCCTCAGATGACCTGGCAGCTGAAAGTCGGGCTTTGTGAAAAACCGTTCCCAGGACTGGGGTTGCTCGGTCTGGAAGGCGTTGACCTTCAGATGTGTGGAGGATTTTGATAAGGACGATGGGGAGGCGAAATAGGAGAAAAACGCTTTAAATTAAAGCAGGCAGGATTTCCAGGTGCATAAAGACAGATCGCAAGGGTGAGTGAAGGTGAGAACACTTCATCCTCTGAGGAAATATGAAGGAATCCGTCTCCAGAAAGCTTCCAGAAAAAGTATCGTCTCCCTCATTTAAGCTCCCGCTTCATAAAAGATGAGATTGAATCCTTTGCCTTTTGGGTTCCGTCCCTGTTCTGTGGTTCTGCTGTCTTTCTCGTATGAGCTCGCGTTCACCTAGAGCATCTGGCCTTGTCTCGGCAGAATGGCAAGAGCTTGGCCCTCAGGGCCAGGCCGTCTGGTCACTTGACCTTGGACAGCCTGCTGAGCCTCAGAGTCCCCGTGGCTGCGCAGGGAGCCTCCAGGACACCTGAGTGAGGCCCGCGTGTCCTGTGCTGGCGCAGCGCTCACCCGCGCTGGTGCACGCGGCCCCCACGCTCACAGCCCCAGCACCCTTATTTACTTCCCTCTCTGGACTTCTCAGACTTGAGTGTTCGTACGTTTCCCAGGGATTGTTCCGAGGGTATCCGGTTCGATTCACAAGGTCCATGGAGATCACGCTGGCCACCCTCAGTTGCCCTGGTAATCCGGAAAGTGCCTTCTTTTTAGGCGATGGATGGAATGAAAACCAAAAATTAAAAATTATTATAAATAAGGGGCGCCTGGGGGGCTCAGTCGGTTGAGCGTCCAACTTTGGCTCAGGCCATGATCTCACGGTTCGTGGGTTCGAGCCCCACGTCGGGCTCTGTGCTGACACCTCAGAGCCTGGAGCCTGTTTCA
>JAESUZ010002477.1:0-39271 GCA_017311185.1 Proteles cristata cristata
AAGCCTTTTAGTTTGATATGTTCCCAATTGTTTATTTTTGCTTTTGTTGCCCTTGCCTGAGGAGACAGATCCAAAAAACATTGTGAAGGCTGATGTCCAAGAGTTTATTGTCTGTTTCCTTTCAGGTGTTTCATGGTTTCTGGTCATACATTTAGGTCTTTGATCCATTTTGAATCATTTTGACCTTTCTTTTTTTGCCATTTGAATGGAATATCTTTTTCCATCCCTTCACTTTCAGCCTACATGGGTCTTTAAGTCTGAAGTGAGTCTCTTGTAGGCAGCATATAGATATGTCTTGGTTTTTTTATCCATTCAGACACTCTATGTCTTTTGATGGGAGCATTTAGTCTCGACAGGTAGGTAGAGAGATATGTACTTATTACCATTTTGTTAATTGTTTCCTCATTTTTTTGTAGTTCTTCTCTGTTCCTTTCCTCTTCTCTTGCTCTCTTTCCTTGTGATTTGATGACTTTAGTGTTCTGTATGGATTCCTTTCTTTTTACTTTTTGTGTATCTAGTATAGATTTTTGGTTTGTGGTTACCATGAGGTTCATATATAACTTATATAGCCATCTATTTTAAGGCAATAGTTACTTAAGTTTGAACACATTCTGAAAGCATTACATTTTTGCCATCCCACCATGTTTTATGTATTTGATGCCAGATTTTACAACTTTTAATTTTGTGTATCCCTTAACTATTATAGATATTATTGATTTTACTACTTTCATTAAAAGACTAAAGTGATCATAAGTGACTGATCTACTACCTTTACTATATGTTTATTTTTGCCATTAAAATTTTTTCCTTTCACAATTTTTTTTTTGCCCCTCATCTTCCCTCTTTATTTTATTTTTTTACAAATAGTTTATTGTCGAGTTGGTTTCCATATAACACCCAGTGCTCATCCTCACAAGTGCCCTCCTCCATGCCCATCTCCCCCCTCCCCCCCACACCCATCAGTCCTCAGTTTGTTCTCAGCATTCAAAGGTCTCTCATGGTTTGCCTCTCTCCCTCTCCCCCACCATTTCCCCCCTTCTTCTCCCCCATGGTCCTCCATTAAGTTCCTCCTAATCCTCCTATACGTGCAAACATATGGTATTTGTCCTTCTCTGCCTGACTTATTTCGCTCAGCATAACACCCTCAAGGTCCATCCATGTTGCTACACATGGCCAGATTTCATTCTTTCTCATTGCCATGTAGTATTCCATCATATAGATAAACCGCATCTTCTTGATCCATTCGTCCGTTGATGGACACTTAGGCTCTTTCCATGTTTTGGCTATTGTGGAGAGTGCCGCTATGAACATTGGGGTACATGTGCTCCTTTCACAATTTTCTTACCTCTATATGTAGCTCTTTCTGTTCTGCTTAAAGATGTCCCTTTAACATTTCTTGTAAGGTTGGCTTAATGGTGATGAACTCCTTTAACTTTTGTCTATTTGGGAAACGCTTTCTCTCTCCTTCAATTCCAAATGATGACCTTACTGGGTTGAGTATTCTTGGCGGTAGGTTTTTCCTTTCAGCACTTTGAATTTATCATGCTGCTCCCTTCCGGCCTGCACAGCTTCCACTGAATCAGGTGATAGTCTTATGGGTGTTCTCTTGTATGTAGCCAGTTTTTTTTTTTTTGTTTTTTTTTTTTTTTGCTGCTTTTAAGATTCTTTCTTTATCTTCATTTCTCACATTTTCATTATTATGTGTCTTAGTGTAGATCTTTGGGTTCATCTTATTTTGGGCTTTCTGTGCTTCCTGAGCTAAATATCTGTTTCCTTCCCCAGGTTTGGGAAGTTTTCTTCCTTCCTTTCTTCCTTTTCTTTCAGATTTTACTTTTAAGTAATCTCTACACACAACATGGGGCTCAAACTCACAACCCCAAGATCAAGAGTCACATGCTCTATCAATTGAGCCAGTCAGGCTCCCCTGCTATTACTTCTCTGAATAAGCTGTCTGCCCCTTTCTCTCTCACTTTTCCTTCTGAGAGCCCTACAATGTGAATGTTAGTATACTTGATGATATAGAGGTACCTTAATCTATCCTCATTTTTTTAAATGTGGGGGGTTTTTTCCTGTTCAGTTTGGATGAGTCCTACTTACAGATCACTGATCCATTCTTCTGCATCTTCTAATCTGCTGTTGATTCCTTCTAGTGTATTTTTCACTTCAGTTACTGTATTCTTCAGCTCTGATTCTTTTTTACATTTTCTATCTCTTTGATGAAGTTCTCACTGAGTCCATCTCCCTTTCTCCCAAGTCCAATAAGCACCTTTACGACTTTTTATCATTACTTTCATCTCTTTATCAGGTATGTTGCTTGCCTCCATTTCATTTAGTTCTTTTTCTGAGGTTTTGTCTTGTTCTTTCATTTGAAACATATTCCTCTGAATCACCATTTTGTCTGACTCTGTTTCTATGTCTTAGGAGGTCAATTACATCTCCTGGTCTTAAAGGTAGTGGCCTGATGTAAAGTGTTTCATGGTTGCAGCAGTGCAATCACCAGAACCAGGTGCTCCAGGGGCTTCCCATGTGTGGGCTGGATGCACCCTCCTGTTGTGATGGTGCTGCCACTGCTGGGGATGCCCTGGTGGGCAGGGCTGACTGCAATGCCCAGCTGCAGTTGCTGTGGGTGTGCCTGTGGGTGGGGTTATCCCCTGACACTGCTGGCTGAGAGTGGGGCAGGTCCCCTGGGTAATACCAGCGTGGGGTGAGTGGTGCTAGCAAGACAGATGGATAATGTCAGAACTGCTGCCCTCTAGCACTGGGCCAGCTAAGCTGAAGGAAGGCAAGAAAAATGGCACTCACCAGTGCCTCCATTCCCAAAGAAAGATGCTATAGGTTCCTGCCCCTCTGACACATATCCTAAAAGCAGTCAATTAATCTGCTTCACATATAGCCTGGGAGCTTTTCAAACTGCTGTCTCTGTGCTGAGTCTCCCAGTGAGTAGTATTGTGTGTGGACCCTTTAAGAGTAGACTCTTGATTTCCTGTCACTTTGGTTCTTTTAGAGTTAAAACCTGCTGATTTTCAAAGCCAGACCTTATGGGGGCTTGTCTTCCCAGTGCAGAGATAGGGGTGCCTGATGTGGGGCTTGAACCCCTCACTCCTCAGGGAGGACCTCCTTACCTGTGAGATCCCTTCCACTTGTGAGTCGCTTTGCTGGGGCTTTCAGTCCCAACTTTGTCTCTGCCCCTCCTACTCTTCTTCTTCTTCTTCTTGAGAGAGAGAGAGCAGGTGGGGAAGGGGCAGAGAGAGAGGAGGACAGAGGATCTGAAGCAGGCTCTGTGCTGATGGCAGAGAGCTCCATGCAGGGCTCGAACTCATAAACAGAGGGATCATGACCTGAGCTGAAGTCAGACCTTCAACTGACTGAGCCAACCAGGCGCCCCCCTCCCACTCTTCTTAATGTGGCTTTTTCTTGATATAGTTAGCTATAGAAGGGTTGCTCTGCTGGTCTTCAGTTGTTCTCAGAGTGAGTTGTGTCACATGCAGTTACAGCCTTGGGTGTCCCTGGGAGGAGATGAGCTCAGAATCTTCCTACTCTGCTGTCTTTCCCTCACTCCCAGAATGGGTTTTAATTCCTTCTCTGTCATCAACTGGCTGCTTTGGATCGCTCCAACTTCTTCATATGTATTTTGTAAGTGGTCATCATACCACGCTGCCTATTTAATATGGTTGTTAAGAAAAATGAAGTAATATATGTGAAGAGAAAACTTCACATATAAAGCATAAGCAGTGTGGTAGGCAGAATTCGGATCTGACTCCCAAGATTCAGGCCCCTGGTGTTCATACACCTTGTCTTGGTCCTTCAGCCAAACACAAACATGGGTGCTCCTGTAAAGAGATTTTGCAAATATACTTAAGGTTCCAAATCATTCGACCTTAAAATAGGGAGATTATCTGAATGGGCCTGACCTATCACATGAGCCCTTGAAATCTGAGATTCAAAATACAAGGAGGACTTGACATGCTGTTGCTGACTTCAAGACGGGGTGGGAGCCATTCGCCAAGGAACACAGGTGTCCTATTTGCTAAGAGCAGCCCCCAGCCGGCAGCCAGCAAGGAAATAGGTATGTCAGCCCCACAACAGCAAGGAACTGAAATCTTCCAACAATGGAACAAGCTGGGAAAGAGATGTTTCCCCAGAGCTTCTAAGTGAGAACCCGGCCCGGCTGACACCTTGACTTCAGCCTTATGAGATTCTAAGCAGAGGGTCCAGCTGAGCCACACTGAACCCACACTTCTGACCTAAGGAACTGTGAGCTAGTAAATGGCTGTTGCTTTATGCCACTACGTTTGTGGTGATTTGTTATACAACAATGGAAAACTAGTATCAGTGATATACAGCTACCTAGCATTATTTTCCACCAGCCATAGATAGAAAGAAACACAATGTGGGGCACCTGGGTTGCTCAGTTGGTGAAGTATCTGACTTCAGCTCAGGTCATGATCTCATGGTTTGTGAGTTCGAGCCCTGCATTGGGCTCTCTGCTGTCCGTGCAGAGCCTGCTTTGGATCCTCTGTCTCTCTCTCTCTCTCTGCTCCTACCCTGCTTGTTCTCTCTCTCTCTCTCTCAAAAATATATAAACATTTTTTTGAATTTTAAAAGAAGGAAGAAAGAAACAATGAATTTGAGTTAGAAGATCTGGGATTAAATCCTACACGTACTATTGGTTGTGTAACTGGATATATCATTTGACTTCTCTGATCCTTATTTTCTTCATTTGTAACAGGGAAAATAATTCATATTTCTCAGAACTGTCATGTGGATTAAATGAGGTAATATGAAAAACTGCTAGCATCATGCATGACACATTAGTAGGTGCTGTATAAATTTTTTGACAATATTTCACAAACACTCATTTATTGTACACGCCTTGTGCTAGGCATC
This sequence comes from Proteles cristata cristata, assembly GCA_017311185.1. Lineage (NCBI taxonomy): Eukaryota > Metazoa > Chordata > Mammalia > Carnivora > Hyaenidae > Proteles > Proteles cristata. Next base: position 4,888 of record JAESUZ010002477.1, read on the forward strand.
GTGTCACGTACTTACGATACAGAGCCATTTGAGACATGGTCCATGCCTTCAAGGAGTTTAAAGTAGAATAACAGACAAATGAATAAACTAGCAATTTCTTTACAGAAAAATAATGGCTATTATGACAGAACGCTACAGATGACTTTGTGGAAGTGGAGAGAAGGAAGAACTTGATCAGGCTGGGGTTTCAAGGAACATTTCTCAGAGGAGGTGATGCTTGACTTAGAATTTAAAGAGCTGCTTCTTAATCTTGGATGCACAGCGTAATCACCCAGGGAGGCTTTTAATGCCTCCTCACCCCACCAAAACATTGTGGTTTAATTAATCCAGGGTATGGCCTGGGCAGGGAGAGCCCTCTGAAGAAACAGCATGTGCAAAAGCCCCTGGTGATGAAACTGCAAATAATCAGGAAACTACAAACAGTTCCCCGCAACAGGCACAAAGGGAAGGTGTGTCAGGAAGTTGTGGTAGATGACACTAAAGAGGAGTCAGATCACGTATGTTAAGGTGGGGGGTTTGAAATTTATACAGAGGGCAATAAATAACCATGGAAAGACAGTATCTATCATGATCAGATATATGTACATTTCTAAAAGATCATTGTGGCTGTACCCTGGAGCACAGATGTTTGAAAATATATCAGACTCGGGTTAGGAAAGCTAATTGAGTGGTTTTCTAGTAAACCAGGTAAGAAATGAGGACCGTTCCTAAGGTAGTGCAGCAGAAGTGAAGGCTGAGTCAAAGGGACAGATTCAAAAAATATTAAAGCAGTAGAACCAAAAGGAAGTGGTGATTAACTGAATGTCAGAGAAGGAGGAAAGGAGTCATGTGTGTGAGTGTGGGTAGGGGTGGCGATGTCCAGGTTGAGCTGAGACAAAGATATAGATCTATCTAAGTATATCTAATGTACTAATACCACCCATCAATTTTTTGGGGTCCTCTGTTAAGAAATGTGAGTTCTTGGGGCACCTGAGTGGCTCAGTTGGTTAAGCGCCTGACTTTGGCTCAGGTCATGATCTCACAGTTCATGAGCTCGAGCCCCACTTCGGGCTCACTGCTTCAGAGCAGCACAGAGCCTGCTTCAGATCCCTTGTCCCACTCTCCCTCTGCCTCTCTCTCTCTCTCTCAAAAATAAACATTTTTAAGAAGACATATGAGTTATTGATGAATATGACCTCATTTGTACGCCAAGCTAGTGATCTGGGAAAACATGAGTTATGCTAAGATGACTCCAAGGTTTCCAGGTTGGGGAACCAAGTGGATACATTTTAGTGTAAGCTTCCCTAGAAATTGCTCAAATTAATAATAACAGGAACCCAAGACTGAGCATGAGGTCAGGCCACACTGAGACTGGAGTCACAGTGTGGTTTGGGGTCCTAGATGGCTCTTGACCTACATGCTAGGGTTCCACCATTCACCCAACTCAGTTCTGCTCTTCAGGTCTGATTCTTTCTGTCATGCTACCAGATGGTAGATTCTTTCTTTCAAGTGATAGTGACACGTTAACCATAGTGCTTCCTATCCCATCATTTCCTCTTATTCTTATGCTTTTCTCATCCCTCTCACCCCTACTAAAGGACGCTTTGGCCACAGAGAGGATGAATCAGATGGAAGGAAATGAAGTGTATGCTAATGGAAATCCCTGTGCACTACCAGCCTGAACCAATTTCTTGGGAACAACTGTAGAACCCGATAGGTTTGGGGGCTCAGAAATAAACAGGGCCTGTGCCTAACTTCCCAGGTGGAACCCAGAGAAATGGCAAGCCCTGCAGAGCTATCCATCACTAACATGTGAAAGGAACAGCAGAGATGGCTGTGTGATAAATCCAGGCAAACAGCCCTGGAACAGCCTTGTGCAGCTTCTCCACAGTGGTGCAAGGAACAACCAGATGTTTCCCATGTATTCAGAGGAGCAAGGAAGTAGCCGAGAGAGCTGAAGTTGGAGACACTTAGCAATCAGGACAAGAGAACCCAACGGTGGATGGAGACCACAGCAGAAAGAAAAAATATCTCAAGGCACCTGGGTGGTTCTGTCAGTTAAGGGTCCCACTTCCCCTCAGGTCATGATCTCACAGGTTCGTGAGTTTGGGCCTCGCCTCCGGCTCTCTACTGTCAGCACAGAGCCCGTTTCAGATCCTGTGTCTTCCTCTCTCTGAGCCTCCTCCGTTCGCATTCTCTCTCAAAAATAAATAAATAAATAAATAAAAAGAAGAAGAAGAAATACCGTAAACATAGATGTCATCTGCAGCTGGGACAGAGGGTGTTGATACTCTGAATTCACCACGGAAACCCTGAATTGACTGAGATTGCTTTAAAAAAAGAAAAAAGGGGCGCCTGGGTGGCTTAGTCGGTTAAGCGTCCGACTTTCGCTCAGGTCATGATCTCGCGGTTCGTGGGTTCGAGCCCCGCTTCGGGCTCTGTGCTGACTGCCAGCTCAGAGCCTGGAGCCTGTTTCAGTCTGTGACTCCCTCTCTCTGACCCTCCCCTGCTGACGCTCTCTCTCTCTCTTAGAAATAAATAAAAAACATTAAAAAAAAAAAAAAGAAAAAAGACCAAAATTAAGTTTCTGCTAACTGGCTGAATGCAAGCTGAAAACAGATATAGGAAGAACATTACATTTCTGACAAATGTGAGTGACTCGGACTGAGATTCCTATCTACTATATTTGCTTCCAGTTGAGGCCCTTCATGACGCAAGGAATCTGATTGCTTCATCTTGGGTTACATGCTAGGTCATGGGGTCATAAGCCTGTGCGGAAACTGCTGCCTTTGAAGGGTCAGGTGCTCATACATAGTCCAATAAGGAGAAGCAGATCTGAAGCTTATTAGTAAAGGTGGGTTAACTACTTTCAAAGAAATCTCTGTGGCTTCACGTTAAATGGCTTAATGGTTTATTTCTCATTCACATCACAGTCTAACATGGATTATGGAGACAGGTCAGGGCAAGGGTGGTGCTCCAGGCAGTCACTCGGATATCCAGGCTAGGCCATCTTTGAATACCTGCACATCCTCCCCTGGATTCTCTTCATCCAGGGGCAGATGAAAGGAGAGTGCACAGGCCAGAAAGTGGCACTCATCATTTCAGGCCATGTTCCACTGGCAAGAACTGTGACTCAGCCCCATCTAGAGCAAGGGGTCAAGGAAAAGCAGTCTGGTGTTGTGCTCAGAAAGAGGACACATATGAGTGAGCCCTGATTACCTCCACCAGGCGGTGAGGACTAATGAAGGGCCAAGCTAGGTGTTGGTAATCATTGTCCTGTCTCCCTCTCCAAAAAGCTCTGAGTAATGCTTTGCACTAAGTAGACACTTAATGAGCAAAACCTGTAGCGATAAGTTCCCTGAAGTAGCATCTGTTTTTAGAGCAGAAGTTGCCAGAATAGATGACTAATGCTATGGAGAAGACAGGGAGAAGTCAAGTTCCTCATGCTATAAACTGCCTAACTGAAGGTTTCAGACAAAAGCAAAAAAGCTTGAGCAAGTCGCTTTAAAAGCTATAATTATTATGTATGATGATTGTAGCCATAAAGCCTGGAATTTCACACAGTGTCAAAGCCTCTGGGTATGAAGCATTCTTGAATCTAATTTTTATTCTAACCAGAAAATGAGAAGCCAACCACCAATAAGCCAACTGGAGAACCGAGAGTCCCCTCCCCCAACCCCGACACATTTTGCTCTTAAGGGAATACAGACAGAAACACTCAAAAAGAACCAAGAAATGTAAAATTCCAACCTTCCACAGAGCAAAACATCCACAAAGCCTATCTACCATACAAATTTTGGTTGTATCTTGTAACTTGAATCCCATTTTAAGAAAAATAAAATAGGGGCACCTGGGTGGCTCAGTTGGTTAAGCGTCTGACTTCAGCTCAGGTCAGGATCTTGAAGTTTGTGAGTTCAAGCCGCAGGTCGGGCTCTGTGCTGACATGGTGGAGACTGCTTGGGATTCTCTCTCTCTCTCTCTCTCTCTCTCTCCTCTCTCTCTCCTCTCCCTCTCTCTCTCTCAAACAAACAAATAATTTTTAAAAAAAGAAAACTAGGAGGATTTGTATTCACAGGCTTCTTGAAGGTTACCAAGGAGGCTATCTTCATGTTGAATGACTTTTTTGTTCAAAGCCCACCGGCCACCCAGCCCAAGTCCTTCCAAAGCAAGAGGCTAGTCTCCTCATGATGAGGAAAAGCATCTGCTCTCCCATGGATGTGACCTTGTCAAATTTTAAGACTGACAGCATCTATCCTTCCTGTCTTGCTCAACAAGAGAGATAAGTTATTTTGATGAGCATAAGAGCAGACCTTCCTTGCAGCCTACAGAGTACAGAACCCCCAGTAATGTCCCTACTGAGCAGTCTGACATGTATATCTTTTCTTCCATCTAAACTCTTTATGCACTGAGAATCTACATTGATTTGACTTAAACTGCAACAAAGTTCATATTGTTGCTATTTTGGAAGAATTTATTAAGCAAATAAGGAATATAAGTAAGTTAAATGTGGGGTTTTGTGAGCTTCCGCTTAAAAAGCCCTCTCGGATGCCTGGGCAGCTCAGTTGGTTAAGCACCTGACTTGGGCTCAGGTCATGAACTCATGGTTCATGAGTTCGAGCCCTGCTTCGGATAAGCCCCATTTCTCTCTACCCTCTCTGCCCCCTCATGGGATTCTCTCTCTCCCTCTCTCTGCCCCTAGCTCACTTTCTCTATCAAAAAATGAATAAATTAGCATAAAAAATAAGCATAAAAGTCACTGTCAACATACACCTCACGTTATCCTCATAACCACCCTATGAAGCAAGTCTAGTTGTCCCTATTTTACAGTTGAGGAAACTGGGGTTCGGTAAGGTAAGCTGACTTGCTCCAGGTTATACAGATTGGTTTGTAAGTGAGGATACAAACATCATCATCATCATTACTATAAACAATTATAATATAATTATTACTATAAACAATAATAGCATTTAATATTTAGATATCTATTTAATATCTACTGGCCAATGATTATGTAGCCGGTATGTTAACTATTATATATGCATTATTTTAGTTTATACAATCTACCTGTCTATTAGGTATCTTTACAATTCCCATTTTATTTACCTTTCTTTTTTACAAATAGTTTATTGTCAAATTAGTTTCCATACAACACCAGTACTCATCCCCACAAGTGTCCCCTTCCATGCCCATCCACCCCTCCCCCCCACATCCATCAGTCCTCAGTTTTGGTCAGCATTCAAGAGTCTCTCAGAGGCGCCGGGGTGGCTTAGCCGGTTAAGCGTCCGACTTTCTATTAGGTCATAATCTCGCGGTTCGTGGGTTCGAGCCCCGCGTCGGGCTCTGTGCTGACTGTCAGCTCAGAGCCAGGAGCCTGTTTCAGTCTGTGACTCCCTCTCTCTCTGACCCTCCCCTGCTCACGCTGTCTCTCTCTCTCCTAGAAATAAATAAAAATATTTAAAAAAAAAAAAGAGTCTCTCATGGTTTGCCTCTCTCCCTTTCCCCCACCATTTCCCCTTCTTCTCCCCCTCGTTCCTCAGTTAAGTTCCTCCTAATCCTCCTATATGTGCACACATATGATATTTGTCCTTCTCTGCCTGACTTATTTCGCTCAGCATAACACCCTCAAGGTCCATCCATGGTGCTACACATGGCCAGATTTCATTGTTTCTCATTGCCATGTAGTATTCCATGGTATAGATAAATCACATCTTCTTGATCCATTTGTCCGTTGATGGGCACTTAGGCTCTTTCCATGTTTTAGCTATTGTGGAGCGTGCTGCTAGGAACATTGGGGTACGTGTGCTCCTATGCATCAGCATTTCTGTATCCCTTGGGTAAATTCCTAGCAGTGCTATTGCTGGGTCATAGGGGAGTTCTATTGTTAGTTTCCTTGAGGAACCTCCACACTGTTTTCCAGAGGGGCTGTACCAGTTTACATTCCCACCAACAGTGTAGGAAGGGTGCCCGTTTCTCCACATCCTCGCCAGCATCTAGAGTTCTCTGATTTGCTCATTTTCGCCACTCTGACTGGCGTGAGGTGGTATCTCAGTGTGGTTTTGATTTGTATTTCCCTGATGAGGAGGGATGCTGAGCATCGTTTCATGTGTCTGTGGGCCATCTGGATGTCCTCTTTGGAGAAGTGTCTGCTCATATCTTCTGCCCATTTCTTCACTGGGTTGTTTGTTTTTCGGGTGTGGAGTTTGGTGAGTTCCTTATAGATTCTGGATATTAACCCTTTATCTGATATGTCATTTGCAACTGTCTTTTCCCATTCCGTGGGTTGCCTATTAGTTTTGTGGGTTGTTTCCTTTGCTGTGCAGAAGCTTTTAATCTTGATGAGGTCCCAATCGTTTATTTTTGCTCTTGATTCCCTTGCTTTTGGGGATGTGTCAAGTAAGAAGTTGCTGTGGTGGAGGTCAAGGAGGTTGTTTCCTGCTTTCTCCTCTAGGGTGTTGATAGTTTCCTGTCTCACGTTCAGGTCCTTTATCCATGTTGAGTTTATTTTTGTGCATGGTGTGAGAAAATGATCTAGTTTCATTCTTCTGCATGTTGCTGTCCAGTTCTCCCAACACCATCTGTTAAAAAGGGTGTCTTTTTTCCATTGGACATTCTTTCCTGCTTTGTCAAAGATTAGTTGGCTGTATACTTTTGGCTCCACTTCTGAGTTCTCGATTCTGTTCCATTGGTCTATGTGTCTGTTTTTGTGCCAATACCATACTGTCTTGATGATGACAGCTTTGTAGTAGAGGCTAAAGTCTGGGATGGTGATCCCTCCCGTTTTGGTTTTATTTTTCAGGATTACTTTGGCTATTCGGGGTCTTTTGTGGTTCCATACAAATTTTTGGATAGTTTGTTCTAGTTTTGAGAAGTATGCTGGTGCATTTTGATTGGAATTGCATTGAATGTGTAGAGTGCTTTGGGTAGTAATGACATCTTAACTATATTTATTCTTCCTATCCATGAGCATGGAATGTTTTTCCATTTCTTTATGTCTTCTTCAATTTCCTTCATAAGTTTTCTGTAGTTTTCATCATACAGATCTCTTGTATCCTTGGTTGGGTTTATTCCTAGGTACTTTATGGTTTTTTGTGCAACTGTGAATGGGATCAGTTTCTTGATTTCTCTTTCTGTTGCTTCATTGTTGGTGTATAAAAACGCAACCGATTTCTGTACATCGATTTTGTACCCTGCAACTTGGCTGAATTCTTGGATCAGTTCGAGTAGGCTTCTGGTGGAGTCTGTCGGGTTTTCGATGTAGAGTATCATGTCATCTGCGAAGAGGGAAAGTTTGACTTCCTCTTTGCCAATTCTGATGCCTTTGATTTCCTTTTGGTGTCTGATGGCTGATGCTAGGACTTCCAGCACTATGTTAAACAGCAGTGGTGAGAGTGGGCATCCCTGTTGTGTTCCTGATCTCAGGGGGAAAGCTCTCAGTTTTTCCCCGTTGAGGATGATGTTAGCTGAAGGCTTCTCATAGATGGCTTTGATGATGTTTAAGTAGGTTCCTTCTATCCCAACTTTCTCGAGAGTCTTTATTAAGAAGGGATGCTGTATTTTGTCAAATGCTTTTTCTGCATCTATCGACAGGATCATATGGTTTTCTTTTCTTTTATTGATGTGATGTATCACATTGATTGATTTGCAAATGTTGAACCAGCCCTGTAACCCAGGAATGAATCCCAGTTGATCTTGGTGGATGATTCTTTTTATACGCTGCTGGATTCGATTTACAAGGATCTTGTTGAGAATTTTTGCATCCGTATTCATCAAGGATATTGGCCTGTAGTTCTCTTTTTTGGCTGGATCTCTGTCTGGCTTGGGAATCAGTGTGATGCTGGCTTGATAAAATGAGTCCGGGAGTTTTCCTTCACTTTCTCTTTTTTGGAATAGCTTGAGAAGAATTGGGATTAATTCTGTTTAAAAATCTGGTAGAATTCCCCAGGGAAGCCATCAGGTCCAGGGCTCTTATTTGTTGGGAGATTTTTGATCACTGATTCAATTTCTTCACTCGTTATGGGTCTGTTCAGGTTTTCTATTTCTTCCCGTGTGAATTTTGGTAGTGAGTTTGTGTTTAGGAATTTATCCATTTCTTCTAAGTTGTCCAATTTGTTGGCATATAATTTTTCATAGTATTCCTTGATAATTGCTTGTATTTCTGAGGGGTTGGTTGTCATAAGTCCATTTTCATTCATAATTTTGTCTATTTGGGTGCTCTCTCTTTTCTTTTGGATAAGTCTGGCTAGAGGTTTGTCAATTTTGTTTATTTTTTCAAAAAACCAACTCTTGGTTTCATGGATCTGTTCAATTGTTTCTTTGGTCTCTATGTTGTTTATTTCTGCTGTAATTTTTACTATTTCTCTTCTTCTACTGGGTTTAGGGCGTTCTTGTTGCTCTGCCTCTAGTTCCTTTAGGTGAGCTGTTAGACTTTGGACTTGCGCTTTTTCTAATGTCTTGAAATAGGCCTGGAGAGCAATGTACTTTCCTCTTAGGACTGCCTTTGCCGCATCCCATAGATTGTGAATTGTTGTGTTTTCATTTTCATTTGTTTCCATATATTTTTTAATTTCATCTCTAATTGCCTGATTGGCCCAATCATTCTTTAGAAGGGTGTTCTTTAACCTCCATGTTTTTGGAGGTTTTCCAGACTTCTTCCTGTAATTGATTTCAAGTTTCAAAGCATTATGATCTGACAGTGTGCATGGTATGATCTCCATTCTTTTATATTTATTGAGTGCTGCTTTATGTCCCAGTATGTGATCTATCTTGGAGAATGTGCCATGCGCACTTGAGAAGAAAGTGAATTCCCTGGCCTCAGGATGTAAAGTTCTAAATATATCCGTCAGATCCATCTGGTCCAATGTGTCTTTCAAGTCCATTATTTCTTTAGTGATTTTTTGTCTGGATGACCTATCCATTGCTGTAAGTGGAGTATTAAAGTCCCCTGCTCGTAGCACATTCTTATCTATAAGTTTGTTTCTGTTTGTGATTAATTGTTTTAGATATTTAGGTGCTCCCATATTCGGTGCATAGACATTTATGATAGTTAGTTCTTCCTGATGGATGGACCCTGTAATTATTATGTAGTGCCCTTCTTCATCTCTTGTGATTGTCTTTAATTTAAAGTCCAGTTTGTCTGATATAAGTATAGCTACTCCGGCTTTCTTTTGATTCCCTGTAGCATGATATATATTTCTCCATCCCCTTACTTTTAATCTGAAGGTATCTTCCAGTCTAAAATGAGTTTCTTGTAGACAGCATAAGATGAATTTTGTTTTTTTTATCCATTCTGCTACCCTATGTCTTTTGATTGGAGCATTCAGCCCATTTACATTCAGTGTTATTACTGAAATATGTGGGTTTAGAGTCTTTGTATCTTTTGTAGGGTTCATGTTTGTGGTGGTGTCTCTGGAATCTTTGTTCCTTGCAACCTTTCCTTCAGAGCATCCCCCTCAGGATTTCTTGTAGGGCTGGCTTAGTGGTGACAAATTCTTTCCATTTCTGTTTATTTGGAAAGGTTTTTATCTCTCCTATTTTGAATGACAGGCTTGCTGGATAGAGGATTCTTGGCTGCATATTTTTACTGTTCATCACATGGAAGATCTCCTGCCATTCCTTTCTGGCCTGCCAAGTTTCAGTAGATAGGTCTGTCACCACTCTCATAGGTTTCCCTTTGTATGTGAGGGCCCTTTTCTCCCTAGCTGCTTTCAAAATTCTTTGTCCTTGTATTTTGCCATTTTTACTATGATATGCCATGCAGAAGATCAATTCAAGTTACGTTTGAGGGGAGTCCTCTGAGCCTCTTGTATTTCCACATTTACTTCCTTCCCCAGGTCGGGGAAGTTCTCTGCTATAATTTGTTCCAGGACTCCTTCAGCAACTTTCCCTCTCTCTTCCTCTTCTGGGATTCCTATGATACGGATATTGTTGCGTTTGACCATATCGCTGAGCTCTGGAATTCTTCTTTCCTGTTCCTGGATCAGTTTGTCTCTTTCTTTGTCAGCTTCTTGTTTTTCTAGAATGGTGTCTTCTAAATCACTTATTCTCCTTTCTGCCTCTTCAAGCCGTGCATTGGAGGCCTCTAATTTATTATGGATCTCATTTATCGCATTTTTTAATTCTTCATGCCTATTTTTATTTTCCATTCTGTCTGTAGCCATAGTTTCTTTGATGTCCTCTATGTTTTTTTCAAGCCCAGCTATTAATTTTACCATTATTATTCTAAAATCTTGTTCACTTATGCTGCTGATATCTGTTTTGAGCAGTTCATTAGCTGTCATTTCTTCTTGGAGTTTCTTTGGAGTAGAGCTCTTTCGTTTCGTCATTTTAGTTAGCTTTCCAGCTCTTGTTGGTTTTAAAGACCTGTTATGCTCTCTGTATCTATGAGCACTGCTGTATCCAAGAAGACTCTTTGACTGTCCAGGGCCTATCCTTTCAGAGAGTGTGTTTTGAATGGTATCTCTTGGTCTCTCTTGTTGGGATCTTGGTTATTTTATTTTCCTATTCGTAGTGATATTTGGGACTCTTCACCTTGTGTACTCTGGCTTGTTTCTTGAGCTAGCCCTGGAAAAGAAAACAGACAGACAAACACACAGGGAGCAGGAGCACACAAACGCACAGGCTAATTCAACTAACATGCAGAGCGAGAGGGAAAACAAAAAAGTTAAGAGAAAAGACGGAGGAGGGAGGGCGAATAATAGGGAGTATAAAATACATAAAAGGGTCAGAAAGGGGAAAAGAAAAGGAAAAAAGAAGAAAACCGATGGACAAAGAATGTTTTAAAGCATATAACCGGATTTCCCAGCTACAGTTAAATAGCCGTGTGTATGCAGTGCTGGTTGAAAAGCATAGAGAAAGAGAGAGAAGACAGGGCAGGATGAGGCAAAATTAGAAATAGAGTGAACAGGCAGAAGGGATAAGAAGCTTTTTTCAAAGAGGTAAAGGATAGAATATGGTTGGATAGGTGAGAGAAGGATGCTGGTATTATCCAGAGAAACTATATAGTCTAATTACTCCTGAGAGAAAGAGATGAAAATGTCAGTAGGTGTAGAATTTACATTTACAGAATGGACTCGTTGTGATTGTTTAAGCAAGCTGGCGACCAGAGTTAATCAGGTCAGTGTTCTGGGGAAAAAAGAGAGAAAAGAGAAAGAAGAAGAAAAAAAGAAAGAGAAAAAAAATATGGGGGAAAAAAAGGGGGAGGAGGGCACCTCTCAGGCAGGGATGGGCGTGGTATGATCCAATGCCTCAGGCGGGAGCTCTGCCTTGGAGGTTGTGGGGAGGAGAGTGACGGTGCTCCAGTCCCTTGAACCAAGCGCTGCACTTCGCTTTTTTGGGCGTGTAAACTCACTGTACCGGGGGCGCAGCCGAAGTGGGTTGCACTCTTCAACCCAGGCCAGTTCCAATCTCCAAATCCCAGTCCGCGCGCCCCGCTGAAATTGCCTTAGACACAGCTTCCCAGGCAGCCCCCTCGGGCTATTCCAGGCCCCCTGCCGAGCTCTGGGGGCAGAGTCAGAATCGCTGCTTCCTTCTCTGGGTCCAGCTGGTGCGCAAGCGCAGGGGCTTGCCTGCCGGGTGCGCGTAGCCCGAGCCCGCTGGAGTGAGGAAAACCGGGTCCCTCTATGGCTCGTCACCCGAAACACGAACTCACAGGCAAATTTCCCAGTTTTTAGCTCTTTGCCTTCCCTCTCGAGTTCCAGCCAGCCAGGAGGGCGGACGCCCGGTGTCAGCGCGGCTCTTTTAGGGATCCCAGATGCCCTGGAGCTACAATGGCGGCAGACGCGCCACCGCTCTGAAATCCAACTTCGAGGAGCAGCACAAAGAAGCAGTTTGTGTGCTCAGCCTCCCCCAGGACCAGTTGGTGCGAGGGGACCTGGTGTGCAGGTATTTGGCAAGTACGGTCTTTCTATGCACTGAGCGGAGGTTTTTTTCCCCCCCGAGCGGAGGTTTTTCTGTCTCGGACTCTCTCCTTTTCCCCTCTCACTCCCCATAGAGGGTAGAGGGGGATCGCCTCCGACCCTGGAGTCTCCGATCCCGGCCCGATTTTATCTTCCCCGGTTTGCACTCAGGTTAGAAGTCTTTCTCAGTGGATTCTGCGTCCTTTTTCTCCCAATCTCTCAGGTTTTGTAAGGTTTCCCATGGCTTCAGATCTTTTCTGTGTGATGCATGGGCGCGAGTGCAAGTACGGAGCTCCTTCTCCGCCATCTTGCCCCTCCCCCATTTTATTTATGTTTAATTTTTTTAATCTTTAGTTTTGAGAGAGAGACAGAGTGTGAAGGAGAGAGGGGCAGAGAGGGAGACACAGAATCAGAAGCAGCCTCCAGGCTCTGAGCTGTCAGCACAGAGCCTGATGTGGGGCTTGAACCCACTGACCTCAAGATCATGACCTGAGCCAAACAAAGTCAGACACTCAACCAACTGAGACACTCAGGCGCCCCCACAATTCCCATTTTAAAGATGAAAGACAATGTCTCAGAGAAATAAAGCAACTTGCCCAAAGTCATAAAGCTAATAAATCTTGAAATATGTTTCACCTGTTTAAGAAAATAAACTGTATTTTTTTAAAGACTTTAAGTAATCTCTACACCCAACGTGGGGCTGGAACTAACAACCCCGAATTCAAGAGTGGCATGCTCCACCAACCAAGCCAGCCAGGTACCCCAATAAACTATTTTGGAAATTTGGCAAGTCCATGTCTTAAAGTTATCAATAAATAATAATTCTTACCTGTTCATTATAAACAATTTGGAAGATATTCTAGTTGGAATATTATTGATAGTCTGAGTTACCATAGATATAAAACTTAATTTCTTTATTCATCAATTCAGATTTCTCACTCCTCCAAAATCCCCCCAATTTGACTGAATAAGTGGTACTTTATTATAGTTCTGGCATTTTGAGGGATGAGAAACATCCAATGTATCTTTTATTTTGAAACTTATTTTTTTTTTAAATTCCAGTGTAGTTAACATACCGTGTTATATTAGTTTCAGGTGTACAATCTAGTGATTCAACATTTGCATATATTACTCAATGCTCCTCAAGTGTACTCTTTTTTTTATGTTTACTTATTTATTTTGAGAGAGAGAGAAAGAGAGCATGCGCCGTGTGGGCCGGATACGAGTGGGGAAGGGACAGAGAGAGGGAGAGAGAAAATCCCAAGCAGACTCTGCACTGTCAGCGCACAGCTCGACATGAACCATGGATCATGACCTGAGCCACAATTGAGTCAGACACCTAACCGACTGAGCCACTCAGATGCAAGATAAGTGTACTCTTTTTTTTTATGTTTTTTTATTTATTTCTGAGAGAGAGAAAGACAGCGTGAGCAGGAAAAGGCCAGAGAGAGAGGAATACACGGAATCTGAAGCAGGCTCTAGGCTCTGAGCCAGCTGTCAGCAAAGAGCCCGATGCGGGGCTCAAACCCACGAACCGTGAGATCATGACCTGAGCCGAAGTCAGACACCCAACTGACTGAGCCACCCAGGTGCCCCAAGATAAGTGTACTCTTAATCCTCTTCACCGATTTCACCCATTTCCCTGTCCTACCACCTCCCCTCTGGTAACCATCTGTTTGGTATCTATAGTTAAGAGTCTGTTTAATGGTTTGTCTCTCTTTTTTCCCTTTGTTTGTTTCTTAATTTCTACATATGTGTGAAATAATATTCTTCCACACATGTGTGTATTTGTTTTTCTCTGGATTTTTTTAAGACATGATTTTTAAGTATCCCTATACCCAATATGGGGCTCGAACTCACAACTCTGAGATCAAGAGTTGCATGCTCTAACTCTGAGCCAGCCAGGCACCCCCTGACTGGCTTATTTCACTTAGCATAATACTCCCTAGACCCATCCATGTTGTTGCAAATGTCAAGATTTCATTCTTTCTATGGCTGAATAATATTCCATTGTATATATACCACATCTTCTTTATCCATTCATCTATCTTGGGCTGTGTCCATAGTTTCGCTATTTTAAATAATGCTTCAATAAACATCGGGGTGCATATATCCCTTTGAATTAGTGTTTTCATATTCTTTGGGTAAATACCCAGTAGTGTGATTACTGGATCGTAGGGTAGTTCCATTTTTAATTTTTGAGCAGCCTCCATACTGTCTCCTACAGTGGCTGCACCAGTTTGCATTTCCACCAACGATGCACAAAGGTTCCTTTTTGTCCACATCCTCACCAACACTTGTTTCTTGTGTGTTTTTTTTTTAAGTAAATGCTACACCCAATGTGGGGCTCAAATTCACAACCCTGAATTCAAGAGTCACATGTTCTACCAACTGAACCAGATAGATACCCCTCTTGTGTTTTTGGTTTTAGCCATTCTGACAGGTGTGAAGTGATATCTCATTGTGGTATTAATTTGCATTTCACTGATGATGAGTGATGTTGAGGATCTTTTCATGTGTCTGTCAGCCATCTGTACATCTTCTTTGGAGAAATGTCTGTTCATGCCTTCTGCCCATTTTAAATTGGATTATTTGGGTTTTTTTGGTGTTGAGTTGTGTAAGTTCTTCACATATACTGAATATTTTATCCCAATATACTTTTACACCATTTATCATATATGTCATTTGCCTCACATTTAGGTCCTTAATCCATTTGGAGGGTTTTGTGGATGGTGTAAGAAAGTGGTCCAGTTTTATTCTTTTGCTTGTCGCTGTCCAGTTTTCCCAGGACCATTTGTTGAAGAGACTTTTTCCCATTGCATATTCTTGCCTTCTTTGTTGAAGATGAAAAGGGATATCTTTGTTATAATTGCTTTTATTTGCTTTTAGTCATATCTAATTTATTTTGAAATTTCAAACTACATGGAAAAAAGGGTGTGAAATTCTATACCTATCAAAAGGTAGCAAAAATATCACTGCTATAGTTGATTCTCCTCCCCTCTCCACACACACACAACACACACACACACACATACCAGAGTAGCCCATAGCAAACTAAGCCCCTCTACGGGTCTACCAGCTCACAGCATTAGAACACATAATACTCCTGAAGCAAACAATCTGACTGGAGAAATAAAACTCACACAAAAAGAGCCGAGGGAACAATTAAAGCAACACGTGCTACTCAATGGTCAAGTCTTTGGGCCATTCATCAGAGTCATCTTGGGAACTTGTTCAAATATAAGTACTCTGGGAGTGCCTGGGTGGCTCAGTCAGTTAGCATCTGACTTCAGCTCAGGTCATGATCTCACTGTTCGTGGGTTCGAGCCCCACATCAGGCTCTGTTCTGACAGCTAGCTCAGAGCCTGGAGCTTGCTTCAGATTCTGTATCTCCCTCTCTCTCTGGCCCTCCCTGCTCACACTGTCTCTCTCTATCTTTCTCAGAAATAAATAAAGCATTTAAAAATTAAAAAAAAAATTACAAGTACCCTGGGCACATCTGCAGAGACTCTGACACAGGGAGTCTGGTGGGTACTGCTCAAATTCACTCTGAGAGAGGCTCATTAATCCTGTGGATAGAACCAAAGAGTATGGTTTCCTAATGTCTTATTTTCAAAACAGGGTTTAAAGGCAAACGTGGCAGGTCATTAACAAATACAGAGGGCACATTCGTCCAATTTACAGAGGAAGCAAGAATGGGAGGGACAATGACAAACTAACCCTGATAGTCTATCTGCAGTCCCATAAACAAATCAAGCAACAAGTAGAATTCCTTGAGCACCACTGCATGCCTCATGAAGGCAGTAGAAGATAGTATAATACCCATAGCACACCTGGGTGCCTCAGTCCTTTGAGCGCCTGACTCCTGATTTTCCTCTCAGGTCATGGTCTCATGGTTTGTGGGTTGGAGCCCTGCATCGGGCTCTGTGCTGACAGTGGGAAGCTGATTGGGATCCTCTCTCTCCCTCTCTCTCTGCCCCTCCCCTGCTCTCTCTCAAAAGAAATAAACACTAAAAAATTTAATAAAGAAATTGGGGCGCCTGGGTGGCTTAGTCGGTTAAGCGTCCGACTGGCTTAGGTCATGATCTCGGGTTCGTGGGTTCGAGCCCCGCGTCGGGCTCTGTGCTGACTGCCAGCTCAGAGCCTGGAGCCTGTTTCAGTCTGTGTCTCCCTCTCTCTGACCCTCCCCTGCTCACGCTGTCTCTCTCTCTCTCTCAGAAATAAATAAAACATTAAAAAAGATTTTTTTTTAATTTAAAAATAAATAAATAAATAAATAAAAAGACCAAGGCACTGCAGCCCTACACAGGATAGCTCTGGTGAACAGTCACTTCCCTACCACATTGGCCAAAGCCATGGCTGGCCTGTTTCACAGTTCAACTTCCTCTGCCCAATTCTGCTTCCTCTCCTTTCAGTTTGTGGATATTATTAAATCCCTAACAAATAGCTTGCACCTCAAACTCTATTTCAGCATCTGCTTCCAGAGAATCCACCCTGTGATACCAGACCAGGCCAGTTCAGTGACAAGGCCAAGTGAGCTTGGAATAGAAAAACACAAATGGCTTCTGGGGCCCTTGGTCAGGACTGCCACTGCATTGGTGGTCCCCAAGAGGCAGAAGTTTGTTTGATTTGTTCTCACTTCAAGACTCTGGCACTAAGATCTACTTAGATTTGTGCAGGTCCCTGGTACTAAGGATAAATCTGATGACAGAAAGGCAGGAGAAGGAGGCCTTATCCCTGGGGAGAAATATCCATCAGTATAGAAGACTGGTTAATGCATTAGGACACACTACTATACTGGAATGACCTACAGCCCTTAAACAGAAAGATGTAAAAGCATATTTTCTGGCATGATAGACTGTCCAAAATATATTGTCATCTAAATTTTAAAAAGCAAGTTTTGGAACAGCTTTTGTAATATGACCTCCTTTTTAAAGTTAACATGGTGTAGTTGCATTTTAAATAAATTTGAATTATAGAATTTGAAATACTTTGATATAAAAATGTTTTAGTCCCAGTTTATGTACAACATTCGAAATAATGCAAATCTCTCCCCAATTAAAATGTCACCAAGAATCACAGAATTTCAAAGCCAGAAAGCCAGATGAATTGCAAGCCATGTTTACACTATCGCCACATGGTGGCGCCACTTTAGCTAATAAACACATTTTGGCCTTTTGTTCAGACTGGTCTCGAATTATGTAAATTTCTAATTATATGGGGTCCTCAGGAACATGTTCATTGCATAAAATATATATTCTCTGAATACCGGTAGGCAGAACATCTGGAGGTATACATCCCAAACTTAACTGGGGTTATCTCCGGAGAGTAGAAATGGGGAGGGTGTACATTACCTGTCCATGTGATGCACTTCTAATTTTATTGTTTTTATATTCCGTAAGATACACAAAGGATGTATAAAGGGAAACAACTTCTAATGAAAACGGAGATTCCTTGGATTTTTAAGTAAAACCTCAAGTGTATTTCAAATGCCAGGCAGATGGCTGATGGCACCCGTGAGGCATGGCAGGAGACACGGCCTCCTCTGGCCAGGCATCTGGTGCTCCATATGAAAGAGACAAAGCCAGAGGAATATGAATGCCTCAGCCCCTCCGGCCCCAGCAGTGTCTCTGTCGTGCCCAAGGTCTCCCGCCAGACTCCCTCTGGCCCAGAGGGCTCGCACACCACCACTGCACAGCACGGCCTCGCCCCTGCCCTGATTCTGAGCCTGCAGCTTCCATCAACCTCAGAGGGAACACATAGGGTGGAAAAATCCTGCCAGAACTGGTGAGAAGCCCCACTAGACTCCCGCAACACTGTGCCACCCTGGCTGTCAGAGGAAGGCTCAGGGGTGCAGCTGACCCAAGGACTAACAGCCCCAGCCATCATTTGAGAGGCAGGTACTGTATCAAGCACTTTATACACATGAGCTCATTTTATCCTCACCGTCCTGAGGTGAGTGCAGTTATACCATCTTACAAATGTGGAAACTGAGAGGGACCATAGACGTCAAAGTCATCTGCCCCAAACCGGACAATAACTGACAGATTTGAACACGGGTCTATCTGACTGATGTGCCAATGCCCATGATTTGGAGCTAATGCTCTTTACATGTGAGCTTGAAGCAAGGCAGAGCTGAATCCTCAAGAGCTTGGCCAAATTTCGATGGATGGATATTAATATACGGCTTGAAGCCTCTGGACCCAAATCATAATAAATCACTGAGCTAGAGATGGACCCAATAGCTAGAAATACTGTCGTTCATTTATTCATGCATTCATTTGAATCTCTGTGCCAATAACAGTCTGGTTTGTGTTTTGGTCATATATTAGATCAAGGATGTGTAGGTGAGTCTAAGGCCAGAACTCCAGGCCTTTGTTAATTAGGAGATCCTTGACAATATTTAAACTTAGACAGTGGGCAACATATTATAAGATCATCTGCAGGGGCACCTGCATGGCTCAGTAGGTTAAACTTCCGACTCTTGATTTCAGCTCAGGTCATGATCTCATGGTTCATGGGTTTGAGCCCCACACTGGATTCTGTGCCAACAGTGCAGAGCCTGTTTGGGATTCTCTCTCTCCCTCTCTCTCTCTGTTTCTCCCCTGCTCACTCTCTCTCTCTCAAAATAAATAAACAAAATAAACATTAAAAAGAAGAGAGATCATCTGTAGTCAAGAGGCAGAACCAAAAGACCAGAAATGGGAGTCAAAGAAGGAACTCTGGGGGTGCCTGGGTGGCTCAGTTGGTTAAGGGTTCAACTTCAGTTTGGGTCATGATCTCACAGTTCATGGGTTTGAGCCCCATGTTGAGCTCTGTGCTGACAGCTTGGAGCCTGGAGCCTGCTTTGGATTCTGTGTCTCCCTCTTTCTGCCCCTCCCCTGCTCATGCTCTGTCTCTCTCTCTCAAAAATAAATTAACATTTAATAAATTAAAAAAAAAAAGAAGGAACTCTGAAGCTGGTGGCACTAGGAAGCTGGAGTATATACAGTCTCAAACCTAGGACCAAAGGTCCACTGTGTCTAAAGCACATGGTATAACAGATTCTAGTGCAGTGAGGTTTCCAGTGTCAATGCCACAGACAGCAAGGGAGCAGGTATTTCCGTTTCTCACCCTGGATCACCTGATCTGCTAGACAAAGAGCTCTTTGAGGAGAGAAACTAGTAGCACATCCCCAGTCTCCAGGACAGGGCCTGGCACAGAACAAGGACTGAATGAATGTTGGCTGAATCAACCTCTACCCATTCTGTCACAATGAGACACTTGATTTTGTTTTCTACTTAAGTTTATTATTGCCCATTCAGAAAGGATTTCTTTTTTCTTTTCTTTCTTTCTTTTAAGTAGGCTCCATGCACAGCACGGAGCTTAACACGGGACTTGAACTCACAACCCTGAGATCAAGACCTGAGCTGAGATCAAGAGTCAGATGCTTAACAGACTAAACCCACAGAAAAGATTTCTTCCATTTTTAAAATTTTCTTTTATTTTAGAGAGAAAGAGTAGGGAGAAGGGTCAGAGGGAAAGAGAGAATCTTAAGCAGGGTCCATACTCAATGTGGAGCCCAACATAGGGCTCCATTCCACCACCCTTGAGATCATGACCTGAGCCAAAACCAAGAGTCAGACACTCAACCGAATGAGCCACACAGGTGCCTCAGAAAAGATTTCTGATATATTTGCTACATGCTAGAGACAGAGGAACATTCAAAAGAAATTGACACTATTGTCCATGCTTTCTATGGGGTTACATCCATATTGGGAGATAAGTTGAACCACAGGTAGACGACACAGTTACATAAAAATATTTTAAAATACCAGCAGAGGGCGCATACATAGCTAACTCCATTAGGCGTCCGCATCAGCTCAGGTCATGATCTGGGTCCCTGAGTTCAAGCCCCACATTGGGCTCTGCTGACAGCTAGCTCAGAGCCTGGAGCCAGGTTCGGATTCTGTGTCTCCCTCTCTCTCTCTGCCCCTTCCCCACTTGCACTCTGCCTCTTTCTCTTTCAAAAATAAATACAAAAAAAAAAAGGAAGTACCAGCAATCCTCAGCTCACAAATACAAGTCTTAGGACAAACTCATCTGTTTGATAGCCACTGTTATGCCATCCTACTGCTCTGAAGCATCTGTTCATCTATTTCCACCATCAGAAATGCCCAACTCACGAGGACTTTAAGCTATTTAGGATTGTTCAGACATTATAACATAGAAAGTAGAGACTGGTGAAATCTGAGTTAAACCCCCTGCATGTCATTTACTAACTTTGAAACCAGATTATTCTCCTGCCTAACTCTCAGTATACCTAGAAAAATCATCATAACCCCTTACTATCTGTATCCAATGGATCTTTTTATAGTTCTGTATTTTAAGTAATTTTATAAATAATTAACACAACTAAGGATACAGGGGTCATGAAAAACCATTTGATTAGGAATTCTTTTTTCACTTATGTCTAGCTTTTTTAATTTCATGTTTTCACCACTTATATGAATATATGGTTTTTTTTCAGGATGGGGCTATTACAAACTCTACCACTACGAACATTCTTGTATAGGCCTTTGGATGTGTATATGTATTTCTTCTAGGTATAGACTGAAGACAGAAAATTTCTCGGTCATAGGGTATATGGATATATATCAAATTTTAATGTTTATATCTACATTATGAAAGAGGAAAGAATAAGGGCACATGCCCTTTTAGCAAACAGGGTAGTCCAGGTTCCTGCCACAAAACATGGCCTTGCTGAAGTGCTTCCTACTGAATGACTAGCTGGATAAGAAGACTACATTTCCTTTTTGTCCTTGAAAATATACTATGCCCTCAGAGATTCTCAACTTTGAAACGTGTATCTCGGATATGGATATCTCTGGACCCACAGTCTGAGATTTCACTTCTATGATCAATTTCACCATCACCATTAGTCTAGAGTGCTGCTATCTCGTTGGATTTATCTTCTGGTTTATCTAATAACTGGAAAACATCTTCCTCTCAATTTTCTTCTCAGTAAAAAAATTAAAATTTCTGATTTTTCAACTGTGTTTAATAAAAGCCTTAAAAAACCTATAAAGATGTGTTTTCAAACTTTTTATATTTTTGAAGGCGATTAATGACTTTGGGCAACACAATAAACAAAGCCGAAAGGTGGTGTAATAGTCATGATTTATTCCAGAACTGCATTATCCGTCCAGAATAATTCCATGATTCTTCTATTTTCTTATTAATCTTTTTACCATGGTTGAGAATAACTGATGAGTAATGATGAAATAATTCCTAGGATGTTGAAGTAGCAAAGTGTTTCAAGATATTAAAAAACAAATCAGTAAGATACTGTAATGTATCTTAACTTTATAAAAGTGTTCAATGGGCTCCCATGGTAATTGCAAGACAGAATAAGTTGTATTCTGTTCTTAAAAAAGTAAGTTTCTATTTGTTCTTCTGAATACCTCTAAGAAAAAAATAAAAATCATGAAACACCAATCCTCACCATTATTTAGAGCTATTGAAAATAAGACACTTAAAAAAATAAAATTGGGTCCAAAAGACCCTGATAATACACTGAGGGTTAAACCTTCCAAAGGTTCCCAGTCGCCTTTGGGTAAATTCCTTGACGAGAAGGACTCCCGAATGTGATCCCTGCTTACTCTTCTGGCAACGCCACTGCGCATCCACTCCAACTCCCCATCACTCCTTCCTCCGGTTCTGCCAAACCAGTGGCAGCTCCTGTGAATGCATCAAGTGGTTCCACACGCCTGGGCCTCTACTCACACTGTTCCCTCTGCTTGTAACGCCCTCCCTCCCCAATCTGCTTGGTGAACACCTACTTTTCTTTCATTCTTAGCTGAAGCACCTAGTACCTCCAGCAAGCAGTCTTCCTAGATTCTATTTCCCAGCACAGCTTCCCAAGTAAGCGGCACCTTCATCTTACTTTTCTCGTTGTGTACTAATGCCCTGCATTGTCATTGTCTACTGGTCTGTCTCCCTTACCAGCCAGTATACTCTTTTAAGTCAGGAACTGTTGCCAGTTCATGCCCATAACCTTGGCGCCTGGGCACTGGGTAAATGTGTGTTGAATGAATGAATGAATGAATGCACCAGCAGGTATGGAACACGAAGGGTCTGTTGGGGTACACTGCAAAATAAGACCTGAAAGGGAGAAGAGGGCCAAACTATGAAGGGTTCTGAATAGGATCTTTACATTTATTAGAGTGTTCTACAGTTAATAGGCTTTCAAATACTGATCTCATTTGATCTTCCCACAACCCTATAAAGTAGACAGATGAAAAAGTGGATCCTCTGACCCATCAAGTAACTAGCTTAAGGACATACTACTAATTAGAAACTGAGACATTGTGGCTCCTAGTTCAGTGCTGTATTACACCAGAGCACCTCTGGGCTGAGGCACTTTAACCTTTGGGCAGTGGGAGAACCACAGGAAACAACTAGAAAAGTTAAAAAGTTTTCAGAATGTTTAGCTAGGAGATAGGTATTACTACTGTATACTAAGAATAAAATCTGGTTATACAACATCTGTAAACTAAATAACAAATGCAAGACTACAACTTAATCTGATCATGTTACCCTCCAGACTAGAAAAGGGGTTTAGGGGAGCGTAAAGTGCATCTTTCTATGGTGTCTTGGATCTGCTCCAAAATAATCTGGCGGTGGGGGCTAAGAGTGAGGTATAGATAAAATAAGATTAGCCATGAGTTGATCATTGTTGAGCTGGAGCTGGGTGAGGAGTACAAGGAGATTCATTATACAGTTCTATCTACTTCTACATATTTCTTAGTTTAGACTCCCTAAAAGCAGAGCCTAAGACAAAGACGTGGGTGCTAGGAGTTTATTTGGGATTTGATTCCAGAGAGCAAGATTAAGGGAGTTGGAAGAGTGAAACAGAGAAGGTGGAGAATATAAGAATGCTGTTGAGATCACTACTGTGGGCAGTGTAGACTCAAAGATGCTAGGACAACCTGAGAGGCATACAGAATGGCTCCCAAAATTGACCACCTAAAGAATAGAAGGAAAACACATTCATCCATCCGCAGTGGCTGTGGGCTACCCAGAGTATAGGAAAAGGGCCTGGGTCAGAAAGTAGAAAGAAAAGAGTAACATACTGAAGGTAGGATACTGTCCCCACAAGATCAGTTCAAGCTTGTGTGGCACTGGCCGTTCAAGCTGTGGTTAAAATCAGAGACGGATGGCAGGGGGGATGCTACGGGAGCACCATCTGCTACATTAGATGCTTGAAATTTCCCATAATAACAAGTTAAACAAAAAATAAAGTATATCTTCCATCTTTATTGCATCCAGGAAGGGTAGCCAGAGGGAAGAAGGCCTTCGGTTTGACTCTCAGAGTGTGAAGGTCTTTGGGACTTTGGGGATGCCAAGTGCAGATCACCAGGACTGAGATATAAAGAGATACAAATGCACTGTGATTGTTCTAAGAAGTGAGGTGACCATTTGAGTGGAACTGAGAGAGCAGTTAAATAGATGGAGTCTTTTTTTCCCCTTTGAACTCACCCAGGGATCTGTAGCTGATGTAATTTACAAACGATGCTTTCACTGACTTATCTTTTGTTGCACACTTGGCAAGGCTTCCTGAGTCCTGCACACCCTCAATGCCCAGCTGCTCTGCACAGTTGGAACTAAGGAACCTGCCAGTCTAGCCCACAGGCTCTTGAGACCCAGGACTCTTCCTAAGGATGGAAGAGAAGGAGGAACAAGGAGTAACTGTGGAACCCTTTCATCTGAACCATTCCATCAAAGATGGGCACTAATAATGATAATGCTAATGGCTAATACATACAAGTAATATCAAATGTCAGGCAGGCTCTGTTCTACATATATCAACACATTTAATGCTCCCAAAAACCGTATAAGATAGGTATTATTATCACCTACATGTTAAAGATGAAGAAACACAGGAACGAAATGGTTAAGGACTTTCCCAAGATCACACAGCTAGTAAGCAGCAGAGCTGGGATTTGAACACAGTCTAACTCCAGAGCCCATACTCTTGATGTCCACCCTATACTATACCTACTGAAAACTCCTCATCCCCCACAACCTTCTCACCCTCTACACCACCTAAAAGTATGGCCCTCACTAGTTATTAGTTGATCCTGGAACGAGTATCATTGAATCACTGCTTAAAAGGTTGGCTAACAACAGCAAGGCATTACCTCCAAGGACCTGTTTCCACAGTCATGTGCCATCTGGTACACAATTAGTATTTATTACATGTTTGGTGATTGAGGGAGGGAGTGCAAAGTGGGAATGAGTACTTGGCAGGAGAGAGGAAGTGACTGGACTTCTACCATGGGGATGGCTAAACAAATCAAATTTGTTGGGTTCTCACTTTGGAAAGCAGGGTCAGCTGCTAGGGGTCTGGACCAGCCTGGTCCTTGATCCCTGCGGCCCCCATCTCTACCCAAACAGATCACTGCTCCCATCCACAAGCTGAGCCACACTTGGATTCTAACCTCCTGCAGACCCGTGTCAGGAAGTCCACTGTAGCTTCTGACAGTGCTCAGGAGCTCACCACCACATCCTGTTGATCCACATAAGATCCTGAGTCCCAGCCCTTCTTTAGACTTCATTCAAGTCTCCACTTGCTGCCCAATTCTGGAAATGGATGGCTTCACTGAAACCTAGGCCCTCCAAACTTGGGGCCCTTAAATAATAATAGCAATAACCAAACAAAAAATGACAAATGGAAGCCAAATTCTTTAGAATGACCTCCAGAGCCCTTACGGCCAGCCATCTCCTACCTCTCTGACCTCTTCTCCTACTGTCTGCACCCTCACTCACTCTGCCTCAGCCCACTTCCAGGCTGTTTTTCCTCCACAATAGGCATATTCCTGATTCAGTGCCTTTATATTTGCTATACCCTTTGTCTGGAACACTATTCCCACAGATTGCTCAGTATTTGCAAGGGGAAAAAAATCTGTAAGCACACATTATAGAAATTGGATAACACTTTGACCGGGTGAGCAAGATTAGCATTACCAATGAGAGGCAGATGGATATCATGTACCTCTGTGATGCTCTGAGAAGGACCCAGCATCACTGAAGTAGTTTTCCAGCTAGGGACGCATACCCTGAATCTAACCATAAGGAAACATCAGACAAACCCAAAATGAGAAATGTTCTATTTTTTAAAAGGACCTTATTCTTTGAAAATGTCAATGCCATAAAAAACAAAGGATATGGAAATATTCCAGGATAAAAGAGGCCAAAGAGCTAGGACAACTAAAAGGAACCTGACTTTAGATCAGATTCTGTACTGAAGGGGCAAATAATGCTATGAAGAGCACTGCTTAATCAACTGGAAAACTTGGCATAGCATCAGTAGATTAGATAAAATATTGTATCTGTGTTAAATTTGCTGAAGTTTATCATTATACTGTGGTTATGTAAGAGAATATTCTTATCCTTGGGAAATATCCACTGTACGATCATGATGATATATGTATAACTTACTCTCACCTGGTTCACAACCCCATTAAGAAAAGAAAAACTCAAGCCACAGAATAAGAGAAAATATTTGCATTATATAAACCTAACAAAGGATGTTTATCCAGAGTATATAAACAATAAGATAAATAAATAAAGACATGGGCAAAATATTTGAACAGACACTTCCCGAAAGATACATGAATGGGGCACCTGGGTGGCATCTGACTCTGGCTCAGGTCATGATTTCATGGTTCGTGGGTTCAACCCCCTCATGGGGCTCTGCACTGACTGTGTGGGGCCTGCTTGTGATTCTCTCTCTCTCTCTCTCTCTCTCTCTCCCCGCCCCATCCCCCTCAAAATAAACTTTTTTTTTTCAAAAATAAGATACATGAATGGCCAATAAGTACATGAAAAGATTGTCAACAAAGAAATGCAGATTGGAGTGCCTGGCTGGCTCAGTCAGAAGAACTTGCAACTCTTGATCTCAGGGTCATGAGTTCAAGCCCCACATGAAGTGTAGAGATTACTTAAATATTAAAACGTAAAAACAAAGAAATACAGATTAAAACCATAATGAGCTACCACTCCATACCCACTACAGTAGCTACAATTAAGGAAATGGACAATATCAAATGTTGGCAAATGAAACTTTCATATGTTGCTGGCAGGAATGTAGAAAGATATAACCTCTTCAGAAAACCATTTGGCAGTTTCTTACAAAGTTAAATACACAATGATCCAGTGACCCCAGAATTCAATCCACAGGTACCGCATTAATTTTTCTACACTGCATAATAAATTGCTACCAACGTAGTGGCTTAAAACAACACAAACTTATAATCTCATATTTCTCATGGTTCAGGAGTGTGGGTGTGGCTTAACTGGGTCCTCTCTTCCAGGTTTCACAGGGCTGCAATCAAGGTGTTGTCTACAGTTGCCATTTCATCTAAGTTTGGGGTCCTTTTCCAAGATTATGTGATTGTCTACAGAATTCATATCTTTGCAGTTGCATAATTCATGGCAGTTTGCTTCTTGCAAGCCAAAAGACTGCCTCTCTATTTTAAGAGCGCTCACCTGATTAGGTCAGGCCCACACAGAATAAATCTCCATTTGATTAACTCAAAGTCAACCAACTAGGGACTTTAACTGCAAAATCCTTTCACGTTTGCCATATCATGTGACCTAATCATAGGCACAATCTCTCACCATATTCACAGGGCCCACCCACATTCAATGAAGGGAATTTAACAGAATGCATAGACCAGGGAACAGGAATCTGGGGAGCCATATTAGAATTCTGTCTACCGTAGGTACTTAAGAGAAATGTTATACCTTTCAATATTGTACAACATTTCTTAAATTTGCTATTATTATTAATCATTACTTATTTTCTCTTTGCATTTCAGTCTGGTTATTTTCCTTTGCCTTATCTTTATGTTCACTGATTCCTTCCTCAGCTGTGTCAAGTTCGTCAATGAGCCCATCAGAAGCATTCTTCATTTGTCTTTGTGTTATTTCTTATGCTGTATTTCCTTTTGATTCTTTCTTACAATCTTCATCTCTATGATTACACTACCCATCTGTTCCTGCATGTTGTCTACTTGTTCCATTAGAGTCCCTAACATATCAGTTACTTTAAATTCTCAGTTACTTCAAATTAAATATTTAGTTAGTTAGTTAGTTAGTTAGTTAGTTAGTTAGTTAGTTAGTTATTTTTAAGCAGGCTCCATGCCCCTCCCAGAGCCCAATACAGGGCTCGAATTCACAATAGTGAGATCAAGACCTGAGCCGAGATCAAGTCAGACGCTTAACCAACTGAGCCACCCAGGCACCCCTAAATTAAATGCTTTATATATTTTAAATCCTGTGTCATATCTGAATTTGGTTTTGATGTTACTTTGTGTCTTCAAACTACTTAATTGCCTTTTGGTGTAACCTGCAATTTGGGGCTGAACACCAGCCATGTTATGTCAATAGGAAACAAAGCAAATAGATTTTTAGTGTATGTTAATATGGCTAGAAACTAGAGTGTGTTTAAGGTGTGTTATAACTATAGGTACTAATGGACTTAAATTCCTCTAGTGTCTTTGTTTTTGTCTCTCCTTAACTTTGATCTTCCCCAAGTATTCCTCCTTAGAGAGCATCTGTGTCTCGCAGCACTTTCAGTTGTAACCCCGTTAGTATACTGGAGGCTGGTTGATGTGGCAGGAGTTTGGCATGGAGGGGGCCATTCTATACTCTTCTGGTAAGTCCCAGTCTTTTATTGGTCCAGCACTTCTGGGATGTGGCCTTCACAAACATTTGTGCCCCTCCTCCAGGGACATAGCTTTTTTCCCCACCCTGTCCCCCAGTCCCTTCCCAATCTATGTCCTTGAAACCTGTCTCCTCGTGACTGTCTTACTGTTTTTGTTTGTCTTGCTTACTTGCGATAGGAATTCTAGAGTCAGCTGGAATGGGGTAGGGAGCAAGACCCTCCTCCCAGGTGGGATGCAGTTTCAGTATCACCCAATGGTAAAAGTTTTCCCTGGAAAGGAGGACTTTGTCACGGAGCAGTCTTCTTCTTCCCCAGCCAGGGCTAGAAGGGCACCTTTCTCAGATCCCCACTTTGAGAGCCTGGTGGAGTTCCTGGAGGGAAAACTCATACTAGGGTGGAGGTCCACCTTTGACTGTGGCCCCCAGGAGTTTCTCACTCTCATGCCAGCCCACATATAGACTCCAGTAATTTGTCAAAATTACTGGCAAATAAGTGGTCCTAATATTCATGGAGTCCAATGACTTCTGCTCCGTGTAAGCAAATCTCAAATGCTGTATCTCTCTGTATGGACCTGTCTCTGCAAATTTGGGGGTGGCAGTTTGCCCTCTGACCTTAGTTCTCTGATGGGTCCAAAAAAAAGTCACTGACTTTCAGCTTGCCCAGTTTTTCCTATAAACATGGGAGAAATGACCTCCAATCTCTTTACGCATATCAGAGCTGAAACTGAAAGTCACTTCCCTAAAAAAAGGAAAATATATGTCCGCATAAAGACTTGTACACAAATATTCACAGAGTTTTATTCATGACAACCAAAAACTGAGGGGGGGGGGAATCTTCACCAACAAGTGAATGAATAAAAACTGTGATATATCCCTACAATGAAAGACTACTCAGCACTAAGTGTCCATCAACTGACAAATGGATCAAGAAGATGTGGTTTATCTATACCATGGAATACTACATGGCAATGAGAAAGAATGAAATCTGGCCATATGTAGCAACATGGATGGAACTTGAGGGTATTGTGCTGAGCAAACTAAGTCAGGCAGAGAAGGACGGATACCATATGTTTGCACATATAGGAGGATTAGGAGGAACTTAACAGAGGACCATGGAGGAGAAGAAGGGGAAAAATAGTTGGGGAGAGGGAGAGAGGCAAACCATAAGAGACTCTTGAAAGCTGAGAACAAACTGAGGGTTGATGGGGGTGGGGGAAAGGGGGGGTGATGGGCATGGAGTTGGGCATTTGTGGGGATGAGCACTGGGTGTTATACAGAAATCAACTTGACAATAAACTATTAAAAAAAGAAATACTACTCAGCAATGAAGAGGAATGAACTAATAGATGCAACAATACGGATGAATCTCAAAGCACTCTGAGTGAAGGAAGGTAGACCAAACAAATACTACGTAATAATGTATGATTCTACTTATATAAAATTCTAGGAAATGCATTCTAGTCTAGAGCACCAGAAACCAGATCAGTAGTTGCCCAAGGCTGAGCGGGGGCAGGGATGGACCACAAAATAGAAGGAGGAAGGTTTTGGAGGTGATATATATGTTCTGTATTATGATCATGGTAGTAGTTTCACAAGTATATTCATATGTCAAAACTCATTAAATTGTATACTTTCAATGGGTGCAGTTTATTATATGTAAATTATTACTCAATAAAGTTGATCTTTAAAGTTTCTACCTTTGCTGAGGTGCCCAGGTGGCTCAGTCAGTAAAGCATCCAACTTCAGCTTAGGTCATGATCTCACAGTTTGTGAGTTTGAGCCCTGCATCAGGCTCTCTGCTGTCAGGACAGAGCCCTTTTTGGATCCTCTGTCTTCCTCTCTCTCTGCCCTTCCCCTGCTCCCAAGCACTGCTCCCCCCCTCCAACCCCCCATCTCTCTTTCTCTTTCTGTCTCTCTCTCAAAAATAAACATTTTTTTAAAGTTCCTACCTTTGGTATTAGAGGTTTTACTCCTAACTCTGCTACTTACCATCTGTGTGACCCTGAGCTAGCCACCTGACCTCTCTGAATCTGTTTCCTCATATGTAAAAGTCAGTTAATAATATTTTGTATCATTTTTATGAATATTAGATATACTGATTCACATGAGGCATTTAGTGTAATATCTGGCACACAGTGGGTTTTCAATAAATGAAAGTGGGTAGATAAGGAAAGCACTGGTGCTAGACTTTATGAAACTATTCTGCCTTGTGTAGTTCCTGTATCCCCCATTTTCTTCTCTCCTAGAACTTTGCAGACTGAATGGTAAGTATTCATTTACTTTGCCAATAAGTATCAGCATTTATGCTCTTATAATATACACTGCTTCCAAAACCACCTGATTAAAAAGGTTGGTTTTCATCACCATTTAATCCCTGAGGTTAAAATGTCCTCATGCTAGCCAGAGCCCCCACCATGAGACCTTACGTTGGCTGGCCTTCTCCAAGAAGCACACTTTGCTATAACCCTTGTCTAACCTAGTCAATCTTGTCTGTCCTCTATGCCAGTCCTACAGGATTGGCTGAGTGACAGGACCGAATTCAGGAAACTAATGACTGGTAAGTATCTGCCTTCTCTTCCCAGGTAGCATATTTATGTTCTAAGAGGGACTGAAAGCCATCCAAGAGACTTCTGGTACAGATTTCAGGCTCAGGGCTGAACTAATTTTCGGCAACCCCAGGCTACCTCTGGAGGCTACCTCTAACTCTGACTAAAAGACAGACTCAGGGGCGCCTGGGTGGCTCAGTCAGTTAAGCGTCCGACTTTGGCTCAGGTCATGATCTCACAGTTCATGAATTCAAGCCCTGTGTCAGGCTCTGTGCTGACAGCTCGGAGCCTGAAGCCTGCTTCACATTCTGTGTCTCCCTCTCTCTCTGCCCCTCCCCCACTCATACTCTGTCTCTCTCTCTCTCTCTCAAAAATAAATAAGCCTTTAAAAGTTAAACAAACAAACAAAAAGATAGGTTCAGAGCTGGTTGTCCATTCCCTCTGGCTGTCCTCCACCGTGCTCCATGCTCCACAGAGTCCCACAACCACAACATCTCAGAAAGAGGCAGTCTTGGTGATATCATCTAGTCCAATGGTTCTCAAAGTGTGGTTCCCCAGAGCAAGTGCATCAGCATTACCTAAGAATTTATGGAAATGCAAATTCTCTGGCTCCACCTGAATCAGAAACTCTGAGGGATGGAGCTAAAAAGCTGTGATATAACAAGCCTGCCAGACGATTCCAACACACATGAAAGTTTGAGAATCACTTACACTATCCCAACATTCCCATTTCACAGATGAGAACACTGAGACCCAGGTGTCTAAGTTCACCAGGTTGATACCTGATAGAACTAGTGTTCAGCCCCTCCATCCAGTTCTCTTCCCAGTATACCGCAGAGTTCCAAAAATGTGCTTGCTGACTACCAATGGAAAGGGGAGTAACCTATTCCTTCTACTAGGAAAAAGCCTAAAATGTTATTAAGTGTTCTAATAAACTCACGAAGGTTACCAAACATGTGGAATGAATCAAGTACAGCTACGTGCATTCCAAAGACCAACAAGGGACTCTTCCTGCTTTTAACATTAATTCTGCCTCCCTTGACATCAGAGATTCTGGGTAACAACCACCTTAGACAAATATCTGTGGTGTTTGGCTCTGTCTGCCTCTGCAAGCAGCCAGAAGTGACACATAAAGCACAGAACACAGACATACCCAATCCTTTCAGAAACAGCAAGTAAAGGGCCACTGAAGCCTGGCTCCCTGGGGTGCTACAAGGAGCAGCTAGCACATCTGGCAAGAGAGGCCAGCCATGCCTCACCGCCTAGAGAACAGCTAACTGAGTAGGCAAATCTTTAAAAGGATCCTGATCAGTGGAGCAGGAAGGGACCCATACACACAGGCAGGGCCAGGACGGCTGGGCAGGCCACTTCTTTGATCATGTTGAAACAGACTCACTTATGTGAAAGGGTGGGGGTCCAGAAACCATTCACTTAATGTCTTCAGTGATCTAGTACCACCACCACTACCACGTGATCCAGAATAATCCTAGATACAGTACATGGGACGGTATCTGGGCAACAGCTTTGAGGACAGTTAAAACTAGAATATGCAGTATGCCAGCACTGAGGCACAAAGAAATCACTCAGGGTCGAATTAGCGCCCAACACATAAAATTGTTCTGCCCATAAATCACCCATAGAGAACAAGAGCTTTTCAGACATCGGTAACAGGTTCAATGTTGGGGAGGTGAGGAAGGAGGGACTCTTTGCTCGTACCTTCTCTTGCCATGAGGATCTTTCCTTTGCTCCAGTTTCCTGTATCTATGATTGTAAACTTTTTTTTTACACACTGGGTTTTTTTTCCCCCCTTCTTGCAGTTTTTTTTTTCTCCGCACCTCCCCTCTCTTGTACTTTGTTCCTTGTCTTAGACCCACCCTCCTCCAAATACAATCCTCACCCTGTCCTAGCCTGAAATTCGGGTGGGGTCTTCTGGCAGCACCTGTCCCACAGCAGACCAGGGAGAAGCACCCACAGTTCCCAAGGTCCTGGGAACCACTCTGCTCCCCCAGTGCCAAACACAGCCTCACAGCCTCTTTGCGGCCCTCTTTGGCTGGAAGGCCCCCTAAACAGCACAGATACCTGTGCCACTGGCCTCTCCATGTCCAGCTAGGACTTGGGAGCACTGGCAGCTTCTGTCTCCCCTAAACCCCACCCCATATGATGCTAATCTTGGGGCTAGACTGGCCCTGCTCTGACCAAACTCCTAAGCAAGCAGGTAGAGAAATGGGCATCGTCGCCATCTCGGCCTTGTACTCCCCGCAATGCACTCCCGTCATACTTCCCATAAGTACAGAGCCCCAGAGCCTCCACGAGAGTAAACCTGTCCCCTGTCCTGTTGGGACTTGGTATTTGCACTGTCAGCTTCCCCCACATCCCAAGAAGCTGAATTTTATACCATTTTCCCCTTCCTCCTAGTCTAGGTTTTATTCCTCAGCTCCCTAGAGCATGCTCCTACATGCCCTTGTGGCTCTATCAATACCTTGCTGAGGGTGAATTATAACCGCTTTTCCCCCACCTTTCATTTCTTTTGTCACCTCTTACTTCTTTCCCATCTGCTCTCTCTTGTACTTTCATCTCTGCTCTCGAAACTCTTCTCCCTCCCGTCCCATCCTTTTCCTTTTCTGAATCCCTTCCCCCCACCATAATTATGGCACATTTAGTTTTCTACATGGGCAAGACAGAACAATCACTCTGTGAACAGGATCAGGGACTGAAGTGTCTCCTTATGACCTTGACCATTTTACACAGCCAATTTTCAAGGAAGATGGATTAATCAAGGTTGATTTGAACCTGCTGCCCCCTGTCAGAGTCTCTGAAGCTGATCTTCCCAACGCAACAATTTTCCATTTTAACAGAGGCTGTCAGGGATGAGGATGTTAAGACAGTCGAGTGCTCTTTGCTTCCCTCCAGCCACCAAAAAGCAATTTTCGCTAATGCTAGTGAGGATTACATTAAAATTGTGTAAAAGAAAGACATGACCTCATTTTTTTTTTTTTTGGTCAGCTGGTGCTCAGCAGGGCTGTGAAGGTGCTCTCTCCCACCAACTCTAGCTACCAAGGCTGACCTGAAATGTAGGGTGGGGGCGCCTGGAGTGTAGTCGATTAGCGTCCGACTTTCGCTTAGGTCATGATCTTGCGGTTCGTGATTCCCGAGCCGCGTGGGGGCTCTGTGCTGACAACAGCTCAGAGCCTGCAGCCCACTGCTTCAGAGTCTGTGACTCCCTCTCTCTGGGGCCCTCCTGCTCACGCTGTCTCTCTCCCTCTCTCCTAGAAATAAATAAAAACATTAAAAAAAAAAAATTCAGGGGCTGATGGGCGCCTGGGTGGCTTAGTCGGTTAAGTGACCGACTTTCCCAGGCCAGAGTCATGATCTCGCGGTTCGTGAGTTCGGCCCCCGATCGGGCTCTGTGCTGACTGCCAGCTCGGAGCCTGGAGCCTGTTTCATTCTGTGATTCCCTCTCTCTCTGACCCTCCCCTGCTCACGATGTCTGTCTGTCTGTCTGTCTCTCTCTCTCCTAAAAATAAATAAAACATTAAAAAATAAAAATAAAAAAAATAAAAATTCAGGGGCTGAGTGGAAAGGAGCCATTCACTTTGGATCACTATAATCTGTTACCATTGGTTGGGCCTAAAACCTCACAGACCCAACCTCTCCCAAACCATTTTGCATGCTTCATGGAATTCAGGGTAACTTTCCATTTCAGATCTCTGGAAGGAAGGAGGCTGGTCCAAATTGATACGAAGTGTAAATTGGTGATTCCCAACTGATTCTGATCAATGTGAAGATAGGGAGGTATCTGTGAATTTGAAAAAGGCTCCCCAGATGCATTATCTGAGATGTCCAAATCATCCAGCCTTCCTGTACTGTAATTTGCCTTCTTAATTTATAGCACAGGGTGTAACTTTAAGTGTCCCCCTCTCCACCAATCATTACCAAGGAGGAGAAATCCTCAAGAGACCTGTCTAAGAAGAAATGATAAAGCAGAGATCCTCTAATCACATACACATTCACTTTTTGTTTTAAAGTTTATTTATTTATTTTTAAGAAGGGAGAGAGGCAGATAAACAGGGAGAGAGAGAAACCCAAGCAGGCTCCATTCTAACAGCATGGAGCTCTAACTCACGAACCGTTCAAGATCTGAGGCAAAACGATCATGATCTGAGCCAAAATCAAGAGCCGGATGCTTAACCGACCGAGCCCCTCACTTTTAAAACCCCAAAACATTTCACTTGCACATTATACTCTATTTCTTTT